>JAVTVJ010002288.1:0-39819 GCA_034509425.1 Eopsaltria australis | reverse complement strand
GGTTGGAAATCAACAAGGATGAATTTTGGGTAAAAAGGCCCAGTTGGGTGGGAAAGCGAAGGTTGGGTGGAAAAGTCATAGTTCAATGTCAATGGGACAAATTTTGGGATAAAAACGCTCGCTTTGGACCAAAACCCAAGATTTTGGTCAATGGGGAAGAATTTTGGGGTAAAAACTGCCTAATTGTATGGGAAAGTCAATGTTGGACCTCAATGGGGATGAATTTGGGGTAAAAAGGCCCAGTTGGGTGGAAAAGCCAATGTTGGGTGGAAAAGTCAAGGTTCAACATCAATGGGACAAATTTTGGGATAAAAACGCCCCTGTTGGATCAAAACCCACGACTTTGGTCAATGAAGATGAATTTTGGCATAAAAACGCTCCATTTGGGTAGAAAAGTCAAAGTTGGGCATCAATGAGGATGGATTTGTGATAAAAATGCCCCAATTGGGTGGAAAAGTCAGTGTTGGGTGGAAAGGCCAATGTTCAACATCAATGGGACAAATTTTGAGATAAAAACGCCCCCGTTGGACCAAACCCCAAGATTTTGGTCAATGGGGATGAATTCTGGGATAAAAACGCTCCAATTGGATGGAAAAGTCAACGCTGATAAAAAGTCAAGGTTGATCTCAACAGGGATGAGTTTTGGGATAAAAACGTCTAAATCTGGACGGAAAAGTCAACGTTGGGTGGAAAAGCCAATATTGGACTTTCATGGGGACAAATTTTAGGATAAAACGCCCCAATTGGGTAGAAAAGTCAACGTCGGACATCAACGAGGATGGATTTGGAATAAAAATGCCCAGTTGGGTGGAAAAGCCAACGCTGGGCCTCAAGGGGGATGGATTTTTGGATAAAAACACCCAGTTGGGTGGAAAAGTCAAGATTCAACATCAATGGGACAAATTTCGGGATAAAAACGTTCCCTTTGGACCAAACCCCAAGATTTTGGTCAATGGGGAAGAATTTTGGGGTAAAAACTCCCTAATTGTATGGAAAAGTCAATGTTGGACCTCAATGGAGATGAATTTGGGGTAAAAAGGCCCAGTTGGGTGGAAAAGCCAATGTTGGGTGGAAAAGTCAAGGTTCAACATCAATGGGACAAATTTTGGGATAAAAACGCCCCCGTTGGATCAAAACCCACGACTTTGGTCAATGAAGATGAATTTGGGGATAAAAACGCTCCAATTGGGTAGAAAAGCCAAAGTTGGGCATCAATGAGGATGGATTTGTGATAAAAATGCCCCAATTGGGTGGAAAAGTCAGTGTTGGGTGGAAAGGTCAATGTTCAACATCAATGGGACAAATTTTGAGATAAAAACACCTTCGTTGGACCAAACCGGAAGAGTTTGGTCAATGGGGATGAATTTTGGGATAAAAACGCTCCAGTTGGGTGAAAAAGTCAACGCTGGATGGAAAAATCAAGGTTGGAACTCGACAGGGATGAGTTTTGGGATAAAAACGCTCTAATTGGATGGAAAAGTCAACGTTGGGTGAAAAAGTCAATATTGGACCTCAACGGGGACAAATTTTGGGATAAAAACGCCCCCGTTGGACCAAACCGAAAGAGTTTGGTCAATGGGGATGAATTTTTGGGATAAAAACGTCCCAATTGGGTGAAAAAGTCAACGTTGGATAAAAAAGTCAAGGTTGGATCTCAACAGGGATGAGTTTTGGGATAAAAACGCTCCAATTGGACGGAAAAGTCAACGTTGGGTGGAAAAGCCAATATTGGACTTCAATGGGGACAAATTTTAGGATAAAAACGCCCCAATTGGGTAGAAAAGTCAACGTCTAACGTCAACGAGGATGGATTTGGAATTAAAATGCCCAGTTGGGTGGAAAAGCCAACGCTGGGCCTCAAGGGGGATGGATTTTTGGATAAAAACACCCAGCTGGGTGGAAAAGTCAAGATTCAACATCAATGGGACAAATTTTGGGATAAAAACGCTCCCTTTGGACCAAACCCCAAGATTTTGGTCAATGGGGAAGAATTTTGGGGTAAAAACTCCCTAATTGTATGGAAAAGTCAATGTTGGACCCCAATGGGGATGAATTTGGGGTAAAAAGGCCCAGTTGGGTGGAAAAGCCAATGTTGGGTGGAAAAGTCAAGGTTCAACATCAATGGGACAAATTTTGGGATAAAAACGCCCCCGCTGGATCAAAACCCACGACTTTGGTCAATGGGGATGAATTTTGGGATAAAAATGCTCCAATTGGGTAGAAAAGTCAACGTTAAGTTTATGAGGATGGATTTGTGATGAAAAATGCCCCAATTGGGTGGAAAATTCAGTGTTGGGTGGAAAGGTCAATGTTCAACATCACCGGACACCCCTTGAGATAAAACGTCTCCTGTTGGACCAAACCCCCAAGATTTTGGTCAATGGGATGAATTTGGATAAAAAACGTCTTAAACATTTGAAAAGTCAACGTTGGGTGGAAACCACATTGACCCCAACGGGGACAAATTTTGTGATAAAAACGCCCCCGTTGGACCAAACCGGAAGAGTTTGGTCAATGGGGATGAATTTTTGGGATAAAAACGTCCCAATTGGGTGAAAAGTCAACGTTGGATAAAAAAGTCAAGGTTGGATCTCAACAGGGATGAGTTTTGGGATAAAAACGCTCCAATTGGACGGAAAAGTAAACTTTGGGTGGAAAACTCAATATTGGACTTCAATGGGGACAAATTTTGGAATAAAAACGCCCCCATTGGACCAAAACCCCAACATTTTAAATAATGGGAAGAATTTTGGGGTAAAACTCCCAATTGTATGTGGGAAAGTCAATGTTGGACCTCAATGGGATGAATTTGGGGTAAAAAGGCCCAGTTGGGTGGAAAAGCCAATGTTGGGTGGAAAAGTCAAGGTTCAACATCAATGGGACAAATTTTGGGATAAAAACGCCCCCGTTGGATCAAAACCCACGACTTTGGTCAATGGGGATGAATTTTGGGATACAAACGCTCCATTTCGGTAGAAAAGTCAAAGTTGGGCATCAATGAGGATGGATTTGTGATAAAAATGCCCCAATTGGGTGGAAAAGTCAGTGTTGGGTGGAAAGGTCAATGTTCAACATCAATGGGACAAATTTTGAGATAAAAACGCCCCCGTTGGACCAAACCCCAAGATTTTGGTCAATGGGGATGAATTCTGGGATAAAAACGCTCCAATTGATGGAAAAGTCAACGTTGGGTGGAAAACTCAATATTGGACCTCAATGGGGACAAATTTTAGGATAAAAACGCCCCCATCCTACCAAAACCCAAGATTTTGGTCAATGGGGGTGAATTTTGGGATGAAAACGCCCCAATTGGGTGAAAAAGTCAACGTTGGATGGAAAAGTCAAGGTTGGAACTCAACAGGGATGAGTTTTGGGATAAAAGCGCTCCAATTGGACGGAAGATTCAACATTGGTTGGAATAGCCAATATTGGACCTCAATGGGGACAAATTTCGGGATAAAAACGCCCCCGTTGGACCCAACCCCAACATTTTGGTCAATGGGGAAGAATTTTGGGGTAAAAATGCTCCAATTGGGTGATAAAGTCAAGGTTGGAAATCAACAAGGATGAATTTTGAATAAAAAAGCCCAGTTGGGTGGGAAAGCGAAGGTTGGGTGGAAAAGTCATAGTTCAATGTCAATGGGACAAATTTTGGGATAAAAACGCTCGCTTTGGACCAAACCCCAAGATTTTGGTCAATGGGGAAGAATTTTGGGGTAAAAACTCCCTAATTGTATGGGAAAGTCAATGTTGGACCTCAATGGGGATGAATTTGGGGTAAAAAGGCCCAGTTGGGTGGAAAAGCCAATGTTGGGTGGAAAAGTCAAGGTTCAACATCAATGGGACAAATTTTGGGATAAAAACGCCCCCGTTGGACCAAACCCCAAGACTTTGGTCAATGGGGATGAATTTTGGGATAAAAATGCTCCAATTTGGGGTGAAAAAGGGTCAAAAGTTGGGCATCAATGAGGAAATGGGATTTGTTGATAAAATGCCCCAATTGCCGGTGGAAAAGTCAGTGTTGGGTGCGAAAGGTCAATGTTCAACATCAATGGGAGAAATTTTGAGATTAAAAACGCCCCGTTGGACCAACCCCAAGATTGTTTCAAGATGCGGGATGAATTTTAGGGGATAAAAACGCTTCCTTTGGGTGAAAAAGTCAACGCTGGATGGAAAAAACAAGGTTGGATCTCAACAGGGATGAGTTTTGGGATAAAAACGCTCCAATTGGATGGAAAAGTCAACGTTGGTTGAAAAAGTCAATATTGGACCTCAACGGGGACAAATTTTGGGATAAAAACGCCCCCGTTGGACCAAACCGGAAGAGTTTGGTCAATGGGGATGAATTTTTGGCATAAAAACGCCCCAATTGGGTAGAAAAGTCAACGTCGGACATCAACTAGGATGGATTTGGAATAAAAATGCCCAGTTGGGTGGAAAAGCCAACGCTGGGCCTCAAGGGGGATGGATTTTTGGATAAAAACACCCAGTTGGGTGGAAAAGTCAAGATTCAACATCAATGGGACAAATTTCGGGATAAAAACGCTCCCTTTGGACCAAACCCAAGATTTTGGTCAATGGGGAAGAATTTGGGTTAAAACTCCCTAATTGTATGGAAAAGTCAATGTTGGACCTCAATGGGGATGAATTTGGGGTAAAAAAGGCCCAGTTGGGTGGAAAAGCCAATGTTGGGTGGAAAAGTCAAGGTTCAACATCAATGGGACAAATTTTGGGATAAAAACGCCCCCGTTGGATCAAAACCCACGACTTTGGTCAATGAAGATGAATTTTGGGATAAAACGCTCCAATTGGGTAGAAAAGTCAAAGTTGGGCATCAATGAGGATGGATTTGTGATAAAAATGCCCCAATTGGGTGGGAAAGCCAATGTTGGGTGGAAAAGTAATTGTTCAATGTCAATGGGACAAATTTTGAAATAAAAACGCCCCCGTTGGACGAAACCCCAAGATTTTGGTCAATGGGGATGAATTTTGGAATAAAAACGCTCCAGTTGGGTAAAAAGGTCAACGTTGGATGGAAAAGTCAAGGTTGGATCTCAACAGGGATGAGTTTTGGGATAAAAACGCTCCAATTGGACGGAAAATCAACGTTGGGTGGAAAAGCCAATATTGGACTTCAATGGGGACAAATTTTAGGATAAAAAAAACGCCCCCAATGGCGGTAGAGAAAATGTCAACGTCGGACATTTCAACGAGGATGGATTTGGAATAAAAATGCCCAGATGTGGGTGGAAAAAAAAGCCAACGCTGGGCCTCAAGGGGGATGGATTTTTGGCATAAAAACACCCAAGATTGGGTGGAAAGTCAAGATTCCAACATCAATGGGACAAATTTCGGATAAAAACGCCCCCGTTGACCAAACCCCAAGTTTTTGGTCAATGGGGAAGAATTTGGGAAAAAACCCCTGAATTGTAATGAAAAGTCAATGTTGGACCTCAATGGGGTGAATTGGCGTAAAAAGGCCCAGTTGGGTGGAAAAGCCAATGTTGCGTGGAAAGTCAAGGTTCACATTTCAATGGGACAAATTTCGGGATAAAAACGCTCCCTTTGGACCAAACCCCAAGATTTTGGTCAATGGGGAAGAATTTTGGGGTAAAACTCCCTAATTGTATGGAAAAGTCAATGTTGGACCTCAATGGGGATGAATTTGGGGTAAAAAGGCCCAGTTGGGTGGAAAAGCCAATGTTGGGTGGAAAAGTCAAGGTTCAACATCAATGGGACAAATTTTGGGATAAAAACGCCCCCGTTGGATCAAAACCCACGACTTTGGTCAATGGGATGAATTTTGGGATAAAAACGCTCCAATTGGGTAGAAAAGTCAACGTTAAGTTTATGAGGATGGATTTGTGATGAAAAATGCCCCAATTGGGTGCAAAAGTCAGTGTTGGGTGGAAAGGTCAATGTTCAACATCAATGGGACAATTTGCAGATAAAAACGCTCCTGCGACCCAAACCCCAAGAGTTTTGGTCAATGGGGATGAATTTGGGATAAAAAGGTCCCAATTGGGTGAAAAAGTCAACATTGGATGGAAAAGTCAAGGTTGGAACTCGACAGGGATGAGTTTTGGAATAAAAACGCTCCAATTGGACGGAAAAGTCAACTTTGGGTGGAAAAGCCAATATTGGACTTCAATGGGGACAAATTTTAGGATAAAAACGCCCCAATTGGGTCGAAAAGTCAACGTCCGACATCAACGAGGATGGATTTGGAGTAAAAATGCCCAGTTGGGTGGAAAAGCCAACGCTGGGCCTCAAGGGGGATGGATTTTTGGATAAAAACACCCAGTTGGGTGGAAAAGTCAAGATTCAACATCAATGGGACAAATTTCGGGATAAAACGCTCCCTTTGGACCAAACCCCAAGATTTTGGTCAATGGGGAAGAATTTTGGGGTAAAAACTCCCTAATTGTATGGAAAAGTCAATGTTGGACCTCAATGGGATGAATTTGGGGTAAAAAGGCCCAGTTGGGTGGAAAAGCCAATGTTGGGTGGAAAAGTCAAGGTTCAACATCAATGGGACAAATTTTGGGATAAAAACGCCCCCGTTGGATCAAAACCCACGACTTTCGCCAATGGGGATGAGTTTTGGGATAAAAATGCTCCAATTGGGTAGAAAAGTCAACGTTAAGTTTATGAGGATGGATTTGTGATAAAAATGCCCCAATTGGGTGGAAAAGTCAGTGTTGGGTGGAAAGGTCAATGTCCAACATCAATGGGAAAAATTTTGAGATAAAAACGCCCCCGTTGGACCAAACCCCAAGATTTTGGTCAATGGGGATGAATTTTGGGATAAAAACGCTCCATTTGGGTGAAAAAGTCAACGCTGGATGGAAAAATCAAGGTTGGATCTCAACAGGGTTGAGTTTTGGGATAAAAACGCTCCAATTGGATGGAAAAGTCAACGTTGGTTGAAAAAGTCAATATTGGACCTCAACGGGGACAAATTTTGAGATAAAAACGCCTCCGTTGGACCAAACCGGAAGAGTTTGGTCAATGGGGATGAATTTTTGGGATAAAAACGTCCCAATTGGGTGAAAAAGTCAACGTTGGATAAAAAAGTCAAGGTTGGATCTCAACAGGGATGAGTTTTGGGATAAAAACGCTCCAATTGGACGGGAAAGTCAACGTTGGGTGGAAAAGCCAATATTGGACTTCAATGGGGAAAAATTTCGGGATAAAAACGCCCCAATTGCGTAGAAAAGTCAACGTCAGACATCAACGAGGATGGATTTGGAATAAAAATGCCCAGTTGGGTGGAAAAGACAACGCTGGGCCTCAAGGGGGATGGATTTTTGGATAAAAACACCCAGTTGGGTTGAAAAGTCAAGATTCAACATCAATGGGACAAATTTCGGGATAAAAACGCTCCCTTTGGACAAAACCCCAAGATTTTGGTCAATGGGGAAGAATTTTGGGGTAAAAACTCCCTAATTGTATGGAAAAGTCAATGTTGGACCTCAATGGGGATGAATTTGGGGTTAAAAGGCCCAGTTGGGTGGAAAAGCCAATGTTGGGTGGAAAAGTCAAGGTTCAACATCAATGGGGACAAATTTTGGCATAAAAACGCCCCCGTTGGATCAAAACCCACGACTTTGGTCAATGGGGATGAATTTTTGGGATAAAAACGTCCCAATTGGGTGAAAAAGTCAAAAATGCGGCATCAATGAGGGATGGAGTTTTTGATAAAATGCCCAATTGCGGTGGGAAAGCGGATGTTGGTGGAAAAGTCAAGATTCAACATCAATGGGACAAATTTCGGGATAAAAACGCTCCCTTTGGACCAAACCCCAAGATTTGGTCAATGGGGAAGAATTTTGGGGTAAAAACTCCCTAATTGTATGGAAAAGTCAATGTTGGACCTCAATGGGGATGAATTTGGGGTAAAAAGGCCCAGTTGGGTGGAAAAGCAAATGTTGGGTGGAAAAGTCAAGGTTCAACATCAATGGGACAAATTTTGGGATAAAAACGCCCCCGTTGGATCAAAACCCACGACTTTGGTCAATGGGGATGAATTTTGGGATAAAAACGCTCCAATTGGGTAGAAAAGTCAACGTTAAGTTTATGAGGATGGATTTGTGATGAAAAATGCCCCAATTGGGTGCAAAAGTCAGTGTTGGGTGAAAAGGTCAATGTTCAACATCAATGGGAGAAATTCTGAGATAAAAACGCCCCCGTTGGACCAAACCCCAAGATTTTGGTCAATGGGGATGAATTTTGGGATAAAAACGCTCCAATTGGATGGAAAAGTCAACGTTGGGTGGAAAACTCAATATTGGACCTCAATGGTGACAAATTTTAGGGTAAAAACGCCTCCATCCTACCAAAACCCAAGATTTTGGTCAATGGGGGTGAATTTTGGGATGAAACCGCCCCAATTGGGTGAAAAAGTCAACGTTGGATGGAAAAGTCAAGGTTGGAACTCAACAGGGATGAGTTTTGGGATAAAAGCGCTCCAATTGGACGGAAGATTCAACATTGGTTGGAAAAGCCAATATTGGACCTCAATGGGGACAAATTTCAAGATAAAAACGCCCTCGTTGGACCAAACCCCACCATTTTGGTCAATGGGGAAGAATTTTGGGGTAAAAATGCTCCAATTGGGTAGAAAAGTCAAGGTTGGAAATCAACAAGGATGAATTTTGAATAAAAAGGCCCAGTTGGGTGGGAAAGCGAAGGTTGGGTGGAAAAGTCATAGTTCAATGTCAATGGGACAAATTTTGGGATAAAAACTCTCGCTTTGGACCAAACCCCAAGATTTTGGTCAATGGGGAAGAATTTTGGGGTAAAAACTGCCTAATTGTATGGGAAAGTCAATGTTGGACCTCAATGGGGATGAATTTGGGGTAAAAAGGCCCAGTTGGGTGGAAAAGACAATGTTGGGTGGAAAAGTCAAGGTTCAACATCAATGGGACAAATTTTGGGATAAAAACGCCCCCATTGGATCAAAATCCGCGACTTTGGTCAATGGGGATGAATTTTGGGATAAAAACGCTCCAACTGGGGGAAAAAGTCAACGCTGGATGGAAAAATCAAGGTTGGATCTCAACAGGGATGAGTTTTGGGATAAAAACGCTCCAATTGGATGGAAAAGCAAACGTTGGGTGGAAAGGGCCAATATTGGACCTCAATGGGGACAAATTTTAGGATAAAAACGCCCCCATTCTACCAAAACCCAAGATTTTGGTCAATGGGGGTGAATTTTTTGGATGAAAACGCCCCAATTGGGTGAAAAAGTCAACGTTGGATGGAAAAGTCAAGGTTGGAACTCAACAGGGATGAGTTTTGGGATAAAAGCGCTCCAATTGGACGGAAGATTCAGCATTAGTTTGAAAAGCCAATATCGGACGTCAATGGGGACAAATTTCGGGATAAAACCGCCCCCGTTGGACCAAACCCCAACATTTTGGTCAATGGGGAAGAATTTTGGGGTGAAAATGCTCCAATTGGGTAGTAAAGTCAAGGTTGGAAATCAAACAAGGATGGATTTTTTGGGTAAAAAGGCCCAGTGCGGTGGGAGGGAAAGCAGGTTGGGTGGAAAAGTCATAGTTCAATGTAATGGGAACAAATTTTGGGATAAAAATGCGTCGCTTTGGACCAAACCCCAAGATTTTTGGTCAATGGAAGAATTTTGGACGGTATAAAATCCCTAATTGTATGGAAAGTCAAATGTCGACCTCAATGGGGATGAATTTGGGGTAAAAAGGCCCAGTTGGGTGGAAAAGCCAATGTTGGGTGGAAAAGTCAAGGTTCAACATCAATGGGACAAATTTTGGGACAAAAATGCCCCCGTTGGATCAAAACCCCACGACTTTGGCCAATGGGGATGAATTTGGGGATAAAAATGCTCCAATTGGGTAGAAAAGTCAAAGTTGGGCATCAATGAGGATGGATTGTGATAAAAATGCCCCAATTGGGTGGAAAAGTCATTGTTGGGTGGAAAAGTCAATGTTCAATATCAATGGGACAAATTTTGAGATAAAAACGCCCCCGTTGGACCAAACCCCAACACTTTGGACAATGGGAAGAATTTGATAAAAACGCCTCCCAGTTAAGTAGAAAAAAGGCAAGGTTGAACCTCAAAGGGATGAATTTTGCAAAAGGCCCAGTTGGGTGGGAAAGCCAATGTTGGGTGGAAAAAGTCACCGTTCAATGTCAATGGGACAAATTTCGATAAAAACGTCTCCCCGTTGAATCAACCAAACATTTTGGTCAATGGGGATGAATTTTGGGATAAAATGCCCCAGTTGTGTGGAAAGCCAATGTTGGTTGTAAGCCGTAAGATTCAACATCAATAGTAAAATTTGGGATAAAAACGTCTCTGCTTGGACCAAAACCCAACATTTTGGCCAATGATGAATTTTGGGATAAAAATGCTCCAATTGGATGGAAAAGTCCATCGCTAGTGAAAAGTCACACAAGACCATCAAGGGGACAAATTTCGGGATAAAAACGCTCCCTTTGGACCAAACCCCAAGATTTTGGTCAATGGGGAAGAATTTTGGGGTAAAAACTCCCTAATTGTATGGAAAAGTCAATGTTGGACCTCAATGGGGATGAATTTGGGGTAAAAAGGCCCAGTTGGGTGGAAAAGCCAATGTTGGGTGGAAAAGTCAAGGTTCAACATCAATGGGACAAATTTTGGGATAAAAACGCCCCCGTTGGATCAAAACCCACGACTTTGGTCAATGGGGATGAATTTGAGGATAAAAATGCTCCAATTGGGTAGAAAAGTCAACGTCGGGCATCAATGAGGATGGATTTGTGATAAAAATGCCCCAATTGGGAGGAAAAGTCAGTGTTGGGCGAAAAGTCAATGTTCAACATCAATGGGACAAATTTTGGGATAAAAACGCCCCCGTTGGACCAAACCCCAAGATTTTGGTCAATGGGGAAGAATTTTGGGATAAAAACGCCCCAGTTGGGTTAAAAAGGCAAGGTTGAACCTCAACAGGGATGAATTTTTGTAAAAAGGCCCAGTTGGGTGGGAAAGCCAATGTTGGGTGGAAAACTCAATGTTCAATGTCAATGGGACAAATTTCGGGAAAAAAACGCCCCCGTTGGACCAAAACCCAACATTTTAGTCAATGGGGATGAATTTTGGGATAAAAATGCCCCAGTTGTGTGGAAAAGCCAATGTTGGTTGTAGAAGTCAAGATTCAACATCAATAGTACAAATTTTGGGATAAAAACGCCCCCGTTGGACCAAAACCCAACATTTTGGCCAATGGGGATGAATTTTGGGATAAAAATGCTCCAATTGGATGGAAAAGTCCACGTTGGGTGAAAAAGTCAATATTGGACCTCAATGGGGACAAATTTCGGGATAAAAACGCCCCGCTGGACCAAACCCAAACATTTTGTTCAATGGGGATGAGTTTTGGGATAAAAACGTCCCAATTGGGTGAAAAAGTCAACATTGTGTGGAAAAGCCAATATTGGACTTCAATGGGGACAAATTTTAGGATAAAAACGCCCCAATTGGGTAGAAAAGTCAACGTCGGACATCAACGAGGATGGATTTGGAATAAAAATGCCCAGTTGGGTGGAAAAGCCAACGCTGGGCCTCAAGGGGGATGGATTTTTGGATAAAAACACCCAGTTGGGTGGAAAAGTCAAGATTCAACATCAATGGGACAAATTTCGGGATAAAAACGCTCCCTTTGGACCAAACCCCAAGATTTTGGTCAATGGGGAAGAATTTTGGGGTAAAAACTCCCTAATTGTATGGAAAAGTCAATGTTGGACCACAATAGGGATGAATTTGGGGTAAAAAGGCCCAGTTGGGTGGAAAAGCCAATGTTGGGTGGAAAAGTCAAGGTTCAACATCAATGGGTCAAATTTTGGGATAAAAACGCCCCCATTGGATCAAACCCCACGACTTTGGTCAATGGGGATGAATTTTAGGATAAAAGTGCTCCAATTGGGTAGAAAAGTCAACGTCGGGCATCAATGAGGATGGATTTGTGATAAAAATGCCCCAATTGTGTGGAAAATCATTGTTGGGTGGAAATGTCAATGTTCAACATCAATGGGACAAATTTTGAGATAAAAATGCCCCCGTTGGACCAAACCCCAACATTTTGGTCAATGGGGATGAATTTTGGGATAAAAACCGCTCCAGTTGGGTGAAAAAGTCAACGTTGGATGGAAAAGTCAAGGTTGCATCTCAACAGGGATGAGTTTTGGGATAAAAACGCTCCAATTGGATGGAAAAGTAAACGTTGGGTGGAAAACTCAATAGTGGACCTCAACGGGGAGAAATTTTGGGATTAAAACACTTCAATTGGATGGAAAAGTCAACGCTGGATTGAAAAGTCAAGGTTGGATCTCAACAGGGATGAGTTTTAAGATAAAAACGCTCCAATTGGATGGAAAAGTCAACGTTGGGTGAAAAAGTCAATATTGGACCTCAATGGGGACAAATTTTGGAATAAACACGCCCCCGTTGGGCCAAAACAGAACTTTTTGGTCAATGGGGATAAATTTAGGGATAAAAATGCCCCAGTTGTGTGGAAAAGCCAATGTTGGCTGAAGAAGTCAATGTTCAACATCAATGGGGAAAAATTTTGGGATAAAAACGCCCCCGTTGGACCAAAACCCAACATTTTGGCCAATGGGGATGAATTTTGGGATAAAAACGTCCTAATTGGGTGAAAAAGTCAACATTGGATAGAAAAGTCAAGGTTGGAACTCGAGAGGAATGAGTTTTGGGATAAAAATGCTCCAATTGGACGGAAAAGTCAACTTTGGGTTGAAAAGCCAATATTGGACTTCAATGGGGACAAATTTTGGGATAAAAACACCCCAATTGGGTAGAAAAGTCAACGTCGGACATCAACGAGGATGGATTTGGAAATAAAAATGCCCAGTTGGGTGGAAAAGCCAACGCTGGGCCTCAAGGGGATGGATTTTTGGATAAAAACACCCAGTTGGGTGGAAAAGTCAAGATTCAACATCAATGGGACAAATTTCGGGATAAAAACGCTCCCTTTGGACCAAACCCCAAGATTTTGGTCAATGGGGAAGAATTTTGGGGTAAAAACTCCCTAATTGTATGGAAAAGTCAATGTTGGACCTCAATGGGGATGAATTTGGGGTAAAAAGGCCCAGTTGGGTGGAAAAGTCAATGTTGGGTGGAAAAGATAAGGTTCAACATCAATGGGACAAATTTTGGAACAAAAACGCCCCCGTTGGATCAAAACCCATGACTTTGGTCAATGGGGAAGAATTTTGGGATAAAAACGCCCCAGTTGGGTGAAAAAGGCAAGGTTGGAACTCCACAGGAATGAGTTTTAGGATAAAAACGATCCAATTGGATGGAAAAGTCAATGTTGGGTGGAAAAGTCAATGTTGGACCTCAACGGGGACAAATTTTGGGATAAAAATGCCCCCCTCTGACCAAAACCCAAATTTTGGTCAATGGGGATGAATTTTGGGATAAAAGCACCCCAATTGGGTGAAAAAGTCAACGTTGGATGGAAAAGTCAAGGTTGGAACTCAACAGGGATGAGTTTTGGGATAAAAACCATCCAATTGGACGGAAAAGCCAATGTTGGGGGAAAAAGTCAATGTTGCACCTCAACGGGGAAAATTTGGGATAAAAACACCCCTGTTGGACCAACCCGAAGAGCTTGGTCAATGGGGATGAATTTTTGGGATAAAAACGTCCTAATTGGGTGAAAAAGTCAACATTGGATGGAAAAGTCAAGGTTGGAACTCGAGAGGAATGAGTTTTGGGATAAAAACGCTCCAATTGGACGGAAAAGTCAACTTTGGGTGGAAAAGCCAATATTGGACTTAATGGGGACAAATTTTAGGATAAAAACACCCCAATTGGGTAGAAAAGTCAACGTCGGACATCAACGAGGATGGATTTGGAATAAAAATGCCCAGTTGGGTGGAAAAGCCAACGCTGGGCCTCAAGGGGGATGGATTTTTGGATAAAAACACCCAGTTGGGTGGAAAAGTCAAGATTCAACATCAATGGGACAAATTTCGGGATAAAAACGCTCCCTTTGGACCAAACCCCAATATTTTGGTCAATGGGGAAGAATTTTGGGGTAAAAACTGCCTAATTGTATGGAAAAGTCAATGTTGGACCTCAATGGGGATGAATTTGGGGTAAAAAGGCCCAGTTGGGTGGAAAAGCCAATGTTGGGTGGAAAAGTCAAGGATTCAACATCAATGGGACAAATTTTGTGACAAAAACGCCCCCGTTGGATCAAAACCCACGACTTTGGTCAATGGGGGTGAATTTTGGGATAAAAACGGCCCAGTTGGGTGACAAAGGCAAGGTTGGAACTCAACAGGGATGAGTTTTGGGATAAAAACGATCCAATTGGATGGAAAAGTCAATGTTGGGTGTTAAAGTCAATGTTGGACCTCAACGGGGACAAATTTTGGGATAAAAACGCCCCCGTTGGACCAAACCCCAACATTTTGGTCAATGGGGAGAAATTTTAGGATAAAAACACCCCAATTGGATGGAAAAGTCAACGCTGGATGGAAAAGTCAAGGTTGGATCTCAACAGGGATGAGTTTTAAGATAACAATGCTCCAATTGGATGGAAAAGTCAACGTAGGGTGAAAAAGTCAATATTGGACCTCAATGGGTACAAATTTCGAGATAAAAATGCCCCCGTTGGGTCAAAACCCAACTTTTTGGTCAATGGGGATAAATTTTGGCATTAAAATGCCCCAGTTGTTTGGAAAAGCCAATGTTGGATGAAGAAGTCAATGTTCAACATCAATGGGGAAAAATTTTGGGATAAAAACGCCCCCGTTGGACCAAAACCCAACATTTTGGCCAATGGGGATGAATTTTGGGATAAAAACGTCCTAATTGGGTGAAAAAGTCAACATTGGATGGAGAAGTCAAGGTTGGAACTCGAGAGGAATGAGTTTTGGGATAAAAACGCTCCAATTGGACGGAAAAGTCAACTTTGGGTGGAAAAGCCAATATTGGACTTCAATGGGGACAAATTTTAGGATAAAAACACCCCAATTGGGTAGAAAAGTCAACGTCGGACATCAACGAGGATGGATTTGGAATAAAAATGCCCAGTTGGGTGGAAAAGCCAACGCTGGGCCTCAAGGGGGATGGATTTTTGGATAAAAACACCCAGTTGGGTGGAAAAGTCAAGATTCAACATCAATGGGACAAATTTTGGGATAAAAACGCTCCCTTTGGACCAAACCCCAAGATTTTGGTCAATGGGGAAGAATTTTGGGGTAAAAACTCCCTAATTGTTTGGAAAAGTCAATGTTGGACCTCAATGGGGATGAATTTGGGGTAAAAAGGCCCAGTTGGGTGGAAAAGCCAATGTTGGGTGGAAAAGTCAAGGTTCAACATCAATGGGACAAATTTTGGGACAAAAACGCCCCCGTTGGATCAAAACCCACGACTTTGGTCAACGGGGATGAATTTCAGGATAAAAATGCTCCAATTGGGTAGAAAAGTCAACGTCGGGCATCAATGAGGATGGATTTGTGATAAAAATGCCCCAATTGAGAGGAAAAGTCAGTGTTGGGCGAAAAAGTCAATGTTCAACATCAATGGGACAAATTTTGGGATAAAAACGCCCCCGTTGGACAAAATCCCAACATTTTAGTCAATGGGGAAGAATTTTTGGATAAAAACGCCCCAGTTGGGTGAAAAAGGCAAGGTTGAACCTCAACAGGGATGAATTTTTGTAAAAAGGCCCAGTTGGGTGGGAAAGCCAATGTTGGGTGGAAAACTCAATGTTCAATGTCAATGGGACAAATTTCGGGAAAAAAAAAGCCCCCGTTGGACCAAAACCCAACATTTTGCTCAATGGGGATGAATTTTGGGATAAAAATGCCCCAGTTGTGTGGAAAAGCCAATGTTGGTTGTAGAAGTCAAGATTCAAAATCAATAGTACAAATTTTGGGATAAAAACGCCCCCGTTGGACCAAAACCCAACATTTTGGCCAATGGGGATGAATTTTGGGAAAAAAATGCTCCAATTGGATGGAAAAGTCCACGTTGGGTGAAAAAGTCAATATTGGACCTCAATGGGGACAAATTTCGGGATAAAAACGCCCCGCTGGACAAAACCCCAACATTTTGTTCAATGGGGATGAATTTTTGGGATAAAAACGTCCCAATTGGGTGAAAAAGTCAACATTGGGTGGAAAAGCCAATATTGGACTTCAATGGGGACAAATTTTAGGATAAAAACGCCCCAATTGGGTAGAAAAGTCAACGTCGGACATCAACGAGGATGGATTTGGAATAAAAATGCCCAGTTGGGTGGAAAAGCCAACGCTGGGCCTCAAGGGGGATGGATTTTTGGATAAAAACACCCAGTTGGGTGGAAAAGTCAAGATTCAACATCAATGGGACAAATTTCGGGATAAAAACGCTCCCTTTGGACCAAACCCCAAGATTTTGGTCAATGGGGAAGAATTTTGGGGTAAAAACTCCCTAATTGTATGGAAAAGTTAATGTTGGACCACAATAGGGATGAATTTGGGGTAAAAAGGCCCAGTTGGGTGGAAAAGCCAATGTTGGGTGGAAAAGTCAAGGTTCAACATCAATGGGACAAATTTTGGGATAAAAACGCCCCCGTTGGACCAAAACCCACGACTTTGGTCAATGGGGATGAATTTTGGGATAAAAATGCTCCAATTGGGTAGAAAAGTCAACGTCGGGCATCAATGAGGATGGATTTGTGATAAAAATGCCCCAATTGTGTGGAAAATCATTGTTGGGTGGAAAGGTCAATGTTCAACATCAATGGGACAAATTTTGAGATAAAAATGCCCCCGTTGGACCAAACCCCAACATTTTGGTCAATGGGGATGAATTTTGGGATAAAAACCGCTCCAATTGGGTGAAAAAGTCAACGTTGGATGGAAAAGTCAAGGTTGCATCTCAACAGGGATGAGTTTTGGGATAAAAACGCTCCAATTGGATGGAAAAGTAAACGTTGGGTGGAAAACTCAATAGTGGACCTCAAAGGGGAGAAATTTTGGGATTAAAACACTTCAATTGGATGGAAAAGTCAACGCTGGATTGAAAAGTCAAGGTTGGATCTCAACAGGGATGAGTTTTAAGATAAAAACGCTCCAATTGGATGGAAAAGTCAACGTTGGGTGAAAAAGTCAATATTGGACCTCAATGGGGACAAATTTTGGAATAAAAATGCCCCCGTTGGGCCAAAACAGAACTTTTTGGTCAATGGGGATAAATTTAGGGATAAAAATGCCCCAGTTGTGTGGAAAAGCCAATGTTGGCTGAAGAAGTCAATGTTCAACATCAATGGGGAAAAATTTTGGGATAAAAACGCCCCCGTTGGACCAAAACCCAACATTTTGGCCAATGGGGATGAATTTTGGGATAAAAACGTCCTAATTGGGTGAAAAAGTCAACATTGGATGGAAAAGTCAAGGTTGGAACTCGAGAGGAATGAGTTTTGGGATAAAAACGCTCCAATTGGACGGAAAAGTCAACTTTGGGTTGAAAAGCCAATATTGGACTTCAATGGGGACAAATTTTGGGATAAAAACACCCCAATTGGGTAGAAAAGTCAACGTCGGACATCAACGAGGATGGATTTGGAATAAAAATGCCCAGTTGGGTGGAAAAGCCAACGCTGGTCCTCAAGGGGGATGGATTTTTGGATAAAAACACCCAGTTGGGTGGAAAAGTCAAGATTCAACATCAATGGGACAAATTTCGGGATAAACACGCTCCCTTTGGACCAAACCCCAAGATTTTGGTCAATGGGGAAGAATTTTGGGGTAAAAACTCCCTAATTGTTTGGAAAAGTCAATGTTGGACCTCAATGGGGATGAATTTGGGGTAAAAAGGCCCAGTTGGGTGGAAAAGTCAATGTTGGGTGGAAAAGATAAGGTTCAACATCAATGGGACAAATTTTGGAACAAAAACGCCCCTGTTGGATCAAAACCCACGACTTTGGTCAATGGGGAAGAATTTTGGGATAAAAACGCCCCAGTTGGGACAAAAAGGCAAGGTTGGAACTCCACAGGAATGAGTTTTAGGATAAAAACGATCCAATTGGATGGAAAAATCAATGTTGGGTGGAAAAGTCAATGTTGGACCTCAACGGGGACAAATTTTGGGATAAAAATGCCCCCCTCTGACCAAAACCCACGTCTTTGGTCAATGGGGATGAATTTTTGAGATAAAAATGCCCCAGTTGTACGAAAAAGTCAACGTTGGATGGAAAGTCAAGGTTGGAACTCGACAGGGATGAGTTTTGGGATAAAAACGCTCCAATTGGACGGTAAAGTCAACGTTGGGTGAAAAAGTCAATATTGGACTTCAACGGGGACAAATTTCAGGATAAAAACGCCTCCGTTGGGCCAAAACACACGACTTTGGTCAATGGGGATGAATTTTTGGGATAAAAATGCCCCAGTTGTGTGGAAAAGCCAATGTTGCGCGAAGAAGTAAGGATTCAACATCAATGGGACAAATTTTGGGATTAGAACGCCCCCGTTGGACCAAAACCCAACATTTTGGTGAATGGGGATGAATTTTGGGATAAAAACGTCCTAATTAAGGAAAAGTCAACATTGGACGGAAAAGTCAAGGTTGGAAACTCGAGAGGAATTGAGTTGGATAAAAACGCCCAATTGGACGGAAAAGTCAATCCTTTGGGTTGAAAGCCATTACTGGACTTTAATGGGGACAAATTTGGGATAAAGCCACCCCAATTGGGTGAGAAAAGTCAACGTCGGACATCAACGAGGATGATTTGAAATAAAATGCTCCAGTTGGGTGGAAAAGCCAACGCTGGCCCCTATGGGATGGATTTTGATAAAACAATCTATTGGTGGAAAAGTCAAGATCTACAACATCACTGACAACTTGATAAAAACGCCCCTTGGACCAACCCAGATTTTGGTCAATGGGGAAGAATTTTGGGGTAAAAACTCCCTAATTGTATGGAAAAGTCAATGTTGGACCTCAATGGGGATGAATTTGGGGTAAAAAGGCCCAGTTGGGTGGAAAAGGCAATGTTTGGTGGAAAAGTCAAGGTTCAACATCATTGGGACAAATTTTGGGATAAAAACGCCCCCGTTGGATCAAAACCCACGACTTTGGTCAATGGGGATGAATTTGCGGATAAAAATGCTCCAATTGGGACACAAAAGGCAAGGCTGAACTCCACAGGAATGAGTTTTAGGATAAAAACGATCCAATTGGATGGAAAAATCAATGTTGGGTGGAAAAGTCAATGTTGGACCTCAACGGGGACAAATTTTGGGATAAAAATGCCCCCCTCTGACCAAAACCCAAATTTTGGTGAATGGGGATGAATTTTGGGATAAAAGCACCCCAATTGGGTGAAAAAGTCAACGTTGGATTGAAAAATCAAGGTTGGAACTCAACAGGGATGAGTTTTGGGATAAAACCCATCCCAGCATTGGATCTAGAAAGTCATCATTGGGAAAGTCAATTTTGGTAACTTCAACGGGAAAATTTCTGGATAAATGCCCCCGTTGGGTCAAACCCAACTCTTTTGGTCAATGGGATAAATTTTGGTACTAAATGTCCTAAAGTTGTTTGAAAAGCCAATGTTGGATGAAGAAGTCAATGTTCAACATCAATGGGGAAAAATTTTGGGATAAAAACGCCCCCGTTGGACCAAAACCCAACATTTTGGCCAATGGGGATGAATTTTGGGATAAAAACGTCCTAAGTGGGTGAAAAAGTCAACATTGGATGGAGAAGTCAAGGTTGGAACTCGAGAGGGATGAGTTTTGGGATAAAAACGCTCCAATTGGACGGAAAAGTCAACTTTGGGTGGAAAAACCAATATTGGACTTCAATGGGGACAAATTTTAGGATAAAAACGCCCCAATTGGGTAGAAAAGTCAACGCCGGACATCAACGAGGATGGATTTGGAATAAAAATGCCCAGTTGGGTGGAAAAGACAACGCTGGGCCTCAAGGGGGATGGATTTTTGGATAAAAACACCCAGTTGGGTGGAAAAGTCAAGATTCAACATCAATGGGACAAATTTCGGGATAAAAACGCTCCCTTTGGACCAAACCCTAAGATTTTGGTCAATGGGGAAGAATTTTGGGGTAAAAACTCCCTAATTGTATGGAAAAGTCAATGTTGGACCTCAATGGGGATGAATTTGGGGTAAAAAGGCCCAGTTGGGTGGAAAAGTCAATGTTGGGTGGAAAAGATAAGGTTCAACATCAAAGGGACAAATTTTGGGACAAAAACGCCCCCGTTGGATCAAAACCCACGACTTTGGTCAATGGGGAAGAATTTTGGGATAAAAACGCCCCAGTTGGGACAAAAAGGCAAGGTTGGAACTCCACAGGAATGAGTTTTAGGATCAAAACGATCCAATTGGATGGAAAAGTCAATGTTGGGTGGAAAAGTCAATGTTGGACCTCAACGGGGACAAATTTTGGGATAAAAATGCCCCCCTCTGACCAAAAATCAAATTTTGGTGAATGGGGATGAATTTTGGGATAAAAGCACCCCAATTGGGTGAAAAAGTCAACGTTGGATGGAAAAGTCAAGGTTGGAACTCAACAGGGATGAGTTTTGGTATAAAACCATCCAATTGGACGGAAAAGTCAATGTTGGGGGAAAAAGTCAATTTTGCACCTCAACGGGGAAAATTTGGGATAAAAACACCCCTGTTGGACCAACCCGAAGAGCTTGGTCAATGGGGATGAATTTTTGGGATAAAAACGTCCCAATTGGGTGAAAAAGTCAACATTGGATGGAGAAGTCAAGGTTGGAATTCGACAGGGATGAGTTTTGGGATAAAAACGCTCCAATTGGACGGAAAAGTCAACTTTGGGTGGAAAAGCCAATATTGGACTTCAATGGGAACAAATTTTAGGATAAAATCACCCCAATTGGGTAGAAAAGTCAACGTTGGACATCAACGAGGATGGATTTGGAATAAAAATGCCCAGTTGGGTGGAAAAGCCAACGCTGGGCCTCAAGGGGGATGGATTTTTGGATAAAAACACCCAGTTGGGTGGAAAAGTCAAGATTCAGCATCAATGGGACAAATTTTGGGATAAAAACGCTCCCTTTGGACCAAACCCCAAGATTTTGGTCAATGGGGAAGAATTTTGGGGTAAAAACTCCCTAATTGTATGGAAAAGTCAATGTTGGACCTCAACGGTTATGAATTTGGGGTAAAAAGGCCCAGTTGGGTGGAAAAGTCAATGTTGGGTGGAAAAGTCAAGGTTCAATATCAATGGGACAAATTTTGGGACAAAAACGCCCCCGTTGGATCAAAACCCACGACTTTGGTCAATGGGGATGAATTTTGGGATAAAAACCGCTCCAGTTGTGTGAAAAAGACAACGTTGGATAGAAAAGTCAAGGTTGCATCTCAACAGGGATGAGTTTTAGGATAAAAACGCTCCAATTGGATGGAAAAGTAAACGTTGGGTGGAAAACTCAATGTTGGACCTCAATGGGGACAAATTTTAGGATAAAAACACCCCAATTGGATGGAAAAGTCAACGCTGGATGGAAAAGTCAAGGTTGGAACTCAACAGGGATGAGTTTTAAGATAAAAACGCTCCAATTGGATGGAAAAGTCAACGTTGGGTGAAAAAGTCAATATTGGACCTCAATGGGGACAAATTTTGGAATAAAAACGCCCCCGTTGGGCCAAAACAGAACTTTTTGGTCAATGGGATAAATTTAGGATAAAATGCCCCAGTTGGTGGAAAAGCCACTGTTAATAGAAGAAGTCAAATGTCTAACATCAATGGGGAAAGTACCTTAGATAAAATCCCCTGGACCAAAACCCAACATTTTGGCCAATGGGGATGAATTTTGGATAAAACGTCCCAATTGGGTGAAAAAGTCAACATTGAGCCGGAGAAGCCAAGGTTGGAACTCTGAGAGGAATGAGTTTTGGGATAAAACGTCTAATTGGATCGAAAAAGTCACTTTATTGAAAAGCCAATATTGACGAATAGAGCTAAATTTTGGATAAACACCCCAATTGGTAGAAAGCTTCAACGTCTAACGTCAACGAGGATGGATTTGGAATAAAAATGCCCAGTTGGGTGGAAAAGCCAATGCTGGGCCTCAAGGGGGATGGATTTTTGATAAAAACACCCAGTTGGGTGGAAAAGTCAAGATTCAACATCAATGGGACAAATTTCGGGATAAAAACGCTCCCTTTGGACCAAACCCCAAGATTTTGGTCAATGGGAAGAATTTTGGGGTAAAAACTCCCTAATTGTATGGAAAAGTCAATGTTGGACCTCAATGGGGATGAATTTGGGGTAAAAAGGCCCAGTTGGGTGGAAAAGTCAATGTTGGGTGGAAAAGATAAGGTTCAACATCAATGGGATAAATTTTGGAACAAAAACGCCCCCGTTGGATCAAAACCCACGACTTTGGTCAATGGGGAAGAATTTTGGGATAAAAACGCCCCAGTTGGGACAAAAAGGCAAGGTTGGAACTCCACAGGAATGAGTTTTAGGATAAAAACGATCCAATTGGATGGAAAAGTCAATGTTGGGTGGAAAAGTCAATGTTGGACC
Organism: Eopsaltria australis; assembly: GCA_034509425.1. Lineage (NCBI taxonomy): Eukaryota > Metazoa > Chordata > Aves > Passeriformes > Petroicidae > Eopsaltria > Eopsaltria australis. Next base: position 17,261 of record JAVTVJ010002288.1, on the reverse strand, counting down.
TCAACGGGGACAAATTTTGGGATAAAAATGTCCCGCTCTGACCAAAACCCAAATTTTGGTGAATGGGGATGAATTTTGGGATAAAAGCACCCCAATTGGGTGAAAAAGTCAACGTTGGATGGAAAAGTCAAGGTTGGAACTCAACAGGGATGAGTTTTGGGATAAAACCATCCAATTGGACGGAAAAGTCAATGTTGGGGGAAAAAGTCAATTTTGCACCTCAACGGGGAAAATTTCGGGATAAAAATGCCCCCGTTGGGTCAAAACCCAACTTTTTGGTCAATGGGGATAAATTTTGGCATTAAAATGCCCCAGTTGTTTGGAAAAGCCAATGTTGGATGAAGAAGTCAATGTTCAACATCAATGGGGAAAAATTTTGGGATAAAACGCCCCCGTTGGACCAAAACCCAACATTTTGGCCAATGGGGATGAATTTTGGGATAAAAACGTCCTAATTGGGTGAAAAAGTCAACATTGGATGGAGAAGTCAAGGTTGGAACTCGAGAGGAATGAGTTTTGGGATAAAAATGCTCCAATTGGACGGAAAAGTCAACTTTGGGTTGAAAAGCCAATATTGGACTTTAATGGGGACAAATTTTGGGATTTAAACACCCCAATTGGGTAGAAAAGTCAACGTCGGACATCAACGAGGATGGATTTGGAATAAAAATGCCCAGTTGGGTGGAAAAGACAACGCTGGGCCCCAAGGGGGATGGATTTTTGGATAAAAACACCCAGTTGGGTGGAAAAGTCAAGATTCAACATCAATGGGACAAATTTCGGGATAAAAACGCTCCCTTTGGACCAAACCCCAAGATTTTGTTCAATGGGGAAGAATTTTGGGGTAAAAACTCACTAATTGTATGGAAAAGTCAATGTTGGACCTCAATGGGGATGAATTTGGGTTAAAAAGGCCCAGTTGGGTGGAAAAGTCAATGTTGGGTGGAAAAGATAAGGTACAACATCAATGGGACAAATTTTGGGACAAAAACGCCCCCGTTGGATCAAAACCCACGACTTTGGTCAATGGGGAAGAATTTTGGGATAAAAACGCCCCAGTTGGGACCAAAAGGCAAGGTTGGAACTCCACAGGAATGAGTTTTAGGATAAAAACGATCCAATTGGATGGAAAAGTCAATGTTGGGTGGAAAAGTCAATGTTGGACCTCAACGGGGACAAATTTTGGGATAAAAATGTCCCCCTCTGACCAAAACCCAAATTTTGGTGAATGGGGATGAATTTTGGGATAAAAGCACCCCAATTGGGTGAAAAAGTCAACGTTGGATGGAAAAGTCAAGGTTGGAACTCAACAGGGATGAGTTTTGGGATAAAACCATCCAATTGGACGGAAAAGTCAATGTTGGGGGAAAAAGTCAATTTTGCACCTCAACGGGGAAAATTTGGGATAAAAACACCCCTGTTGGACCAACCCGAAGAGCTTGGTCAATGGGGATGAATTTTTGGGATAAAAACGTCCCAAGTGGGTGAAAAAGTCAACATTGGATGGAGAAGTCAAGGTTGGAACTCGACAGGGATGAGTTTTGGGATAAAAACGCTCCAATTGGACGGAAAAGTCAACTTTGGGTGGAAAAGCCAATATTGGACTTCAATGGGAACAAATTTTAGGATAAAATCACCCCAATTGGGTAGAAAAGTCAACGTTGGACATCAACGAGGATGGATTTGGAATAAAAATGCCCAGTTGGGTGGAAAAGCCAACGCTGGGCCTCAAGGGGGATGGATTTTCGGATAAAAACACCCAGTTGGGTGGAAAAGTCAAGATTCAACATCAATGGGACAAATTTTGGGATAAAAACGCCCCCATTGGATCAAAACCCACGACTTTGGTCAATGGGGATGAATTTTAGGATAAAAGTGCTCCAATTGGGTAGAAAAGTCAACGTCAGGCATCAATGAGGATGGATTTGTGATAAAAATGCCCCAATTGTGTGGAAAATCATTGTTGGGTGGAAAGGTCAATGTTCAACATCAATGGGACAAATTTTGGGGTAAAAACGCCCCCGTTGGACCAAACCCCAACATTTTGGTCAATGGGGATGAATTTTGGGATAAAAACCGCTCCAGTTGGGTGAAAAAGTCAACGTTGGATGGAAAAGTCAAGGTTGCATCTCAACAGGGATGAGTTTTGGGATAAAAACGCTCCAATTGGATGGAAAAGTAAACGTTGGGTGGAAAACTCAATAGTGGACCTCAAAGGGGAGAAATTTTGGGATTAAAACACTTCAATTGGATGGAAAAGTCAACGCTGGATTGAAAAGTCAAGGTTGGATCTCAACAGGGATGAGTTTTAAGATAAAAACGCTCCAATTGGATGGAAAAGTCAACATTGGGTGAAAAAGTCAATATTGGACCTCAATGGGGACAAATTTTGGAATAAAAACGCCCCCGTTGGGCCAAAACAGAACTTTTTGGTCAATGGGGATAAATTTAGGGATAAAAATGCCCCAGTTGTGTGGAAAAGCCAATGTTGGCTGAAGAAGTCAATGTTCAACATCAATGGGGAAAAATTTTGGGATAAAAACGCCCCCGTTGGACCAAAACCCAACATTTTGGCCAATGGGGATGAATTTTGGGATAAAAACGTCCTAATTGGGTGAAAAAGTCAACATTGGATGGAAAAGTCAAGGTTGGAACTCGAGAGGAATGAGTTTTGGGATAAAAACGCTCCAATTGGACGGAAAAGTCAACTTTGGGTTGAAAAGCCAATATTGGACTTTAATGGGGACAAATTTTGGGATAAAAACACCCCAATTGGGTAGAAAAGTCAACGTCGGACATCAACGAGGATGGATTTGGAATAAAAATGCCCAGTTGGGTGGAAAAGCCAACGCTGGGCCTCAAGGGGGATGGATTTTTGGATAAAAACACCCAGTTGGGTGGAAAAGTCAAGATTCAACATCAATGGGACAAATTTCGGGATAAAAACGCTCCCTTTGGACCAAACCCCAAGATTTTGGTCAATGGGGAAGAATTTTGGGGTAAAAACTGCCTAATTGTATGGAAAAGTCAATGTTGGACCTCAATGGGGATGAATTTGGGGTAAAAAGGCCCAGTTGGGTGGAAAAGTCAATGTTGGGTGGAAAAGATAAGGTTCAACATCAATGGGACAAATTTTGGAACAAAAACGCCCCCGTTGGATCAAAACCCACGACTTTGGTCAATGGGGAAGAATTTTGGGATAAAAACGCCCCAGTTGGGACAAAAAGGCAAGGTTGGAACTCCACAGGAATGAGTTTTAGGATAAAAACGATCCAATTGGATGGAAAAGTCAATGTTGGGTGGAAAAGTCAATGTTGGACCTCAACGGGGACAAATTTTGGGATAAAAATGCCCCCCTCTGACCAAAACCCAAATTTTGGTGAATGGGGATGAATTTTGGGATAAAAGCACCCCAATTGGGTGAAAAAGTCAACGTTGGATGGAAAAGTCAAGGTTGGAACTCAACAGGGATGAGTTTTGGGATAAAAACCATCCAATTGGACGGAAAAGTCAATGTTGGGGGAAAAAGTCAATTTTGCACCTCAACGGGGAAAATTTCGGGATAAAAATGCCCCCGTTGGGTCAAAACCCAACTTTTTGGTCAATGGGGATAAATTTTGGCATTAAAATGCCCCAGTTGTTTGGAAAAGCCAATGTTGGATGAAGAAGTCAATGTTCAACATCAATGGGACAAATTTTGGGATAAAAACGCCCCCGTTGGACCAAAACCCAACATTTTGGCCAATGGGGATGAATTTTGGGATAAAAACGTCCTAATTGGGTGAAAAAGTCAACATTGGATGGAGAAGTCAAGGTTGGAACTCGAGAGGAATGAGTTTTGGGATAAAAATGCTCCAATTGGACGGAAAAGTCAACTTTGGGTTGAAAAGCCAATATTGGACTTTAATGGGGACAAATTTTGGGATAAAAACACCCCAATTGGGTAGAAAAGTCAACGTCGGACATCAACGAGGATGGATTTGGAATAAAAATGCCCAGTTGGGTGGAAAAGCCAACGCTGGGCCTCAAGGGGGATGGATTTTTGGATAAAAACACCCAGTTGGGTGGAAAAGTCAAGATTCAACATCAATGGGACAAATTTTGGGATAAAAACGCTCCCTTTGGACCAAACCCCAAGATTTTGTTCAATGGGGAAGAATTTTGGGGTAAAAACTCCCTAATTGTATGGAAAAGTCAATGTTGGACCTCAATGGGGATGAATTTGGGGTAAAAAGGCCCAGTTGGGTGGAAAAGTCAATGTTGGGTGGAAAAGATAAGGTTCAACATCAATGGGACAAATTTTGGGACAAAAACGCCCCCGTTGGATCAAAACCCACGACTTTGGTCAATGGGGAAGAATTTTGGGATAAAAACGCCCCAGTTGGGTTAAAAAGGCAAGGTTGGAACTCCACAGGAATGAGTTTTAGGATAAAAACGATCCAATTGGATGGAAAAGTCAATGTTGGGTGGAAAAGTCAATGTTGGACCTCAACGGGGACAAATTTTGGGATAAAAATGCCCCCCTCTGACCAAAAATCAAATTTTGGTGAATGGGGATGAATTTTGGGATAAAAGCACCCCAATTGGGTGAAAAAGTCAACGTTGGATGGAAAAGTCAGTTGGAAAACTCAACAGGGATGAGTTTTGGGATAAAAACCATCCAATGGACGGAAAAGTCATGTGGGGAGAAACAAGTCAATTTTGCACCTAACGGGGACAAATTTTTGGATAAAAATGCCCCCGTTGGACCAAACCCCAAGATTTTGGTCAATGGGGATGATTTTTGGGATAAAAACGCTCCAGTTGGGTGAAAAAGTCAACGCTGGATGGAAAAATCAAGGTTGGATCTCAACAGGGATGAGTTTTGGGATAAAAACGCTCCAATTGGATGGAAAAGTCAACTTTGGGTGGAAAAGCCAATATTGGACTTCCATGGGGACAAATTTTAAGATAAAAACTCCCCAATTGGGTAGAAAAGTCAACGTCGGAAATCAACGAGGATGGATTTGGAATAAAAATGCCCAGTTGGGTGGAAAAGCCAACGCTGGGCCTCAAGGGGATGGATTTTTGGATAAAAACACCCAGTTGGGTGGAAAAGTCAAGATTCAACATCAATGGGACAAATTTCGGGATAAAAACGCTCCCTTTGGACCAAACCCCAAGATTTTGGTCAATGGGGAAGAATTTTGGGGTAAAAACTGCCTAATTGTATGGAAAAGTCAATGTTGGACCTCAATGGGGATGAATTTGGGGTAAAAAGGCCCAGTTGGGTGAAAAAGCCAATGTTGGGTGGAAAAGTCAAGGTTCAACATCAATGGGACAAATTTTGGGATAAAAACGCCCCGTTGGATCAAAACCCCTGACTTTGGTCAATGGGGTTGAATTTTGGGATAAAAACGCCCCAGTTGGGTGACAAAGGCAAGGTTGGAACTCAACAGGGATGAGTTTTGGGATAAAAACGATCCAATTGGATGGAAAAGTCAATGTTGGGTGGAAAAGTCAATGTTGGACCTCAACGGGGACAAATTTTGGGATAAAAACGCCCCCGTTGGACCAAACCCCAACATTTTGGTCAATGCTGAGAAATTTTAGGATAAAAACACCCCAATTGGATGGAAAAGTCAACGCTGGATGGAAAAGTCAAGGTTGGATCTCAACAGGGATGAGTTTTAAGATAAAAACGCTCCAATTGGATGGAAAAAGAATCCTTGATAGATTGAAAAAAGTCATGTGGACCTCAATGGGAATAAATTTTACAAGAGATAAAAATGCCCGTTGGAACAACAACTTTTTGATCAATAGGATAGGAAATTTTGGCATTAAATACCCCAGTTATTTGAAAACCAATGTTTGAATGAAGAGTCTGTTCAACCTCATTGGGAAAAATTTTGGGATAAAAGCATGCCGTTGGACCCAAAACAACATTTTGGCCAATGAGATGTTGGAATTAAAAAAAGCATTCTAGTGGTGAAAAGTCTTGATGGATGAGAAGTCAATTTGAACAAACGAGACATGAGTTTTGGGATAAAAACGCTCCAATTGGATGGAGAAGTCAACTTTGGGTTGAAAAGCCAATATTGGACTTCCATGGGGACAAATTTTAGGATAAAAACGCCCCAATTGGGTAGAAAAGTCAACGTCGGACATCAACGAGGATGGATTTGGAATAAAATGCCCAGTTGGGTGGAAAAGCCAACGCTGGGCCTCAAGGGGGATGGATTTTTGGATAAAAACACCCAGTTGGGTGGAAAAGTCAAGATTCAACATCAATGGGACAAATTTCGGGATAAAAACGCTCCCTTTGGACCAAACCCCAAGATTTTGGTCAATAGGGAAGAATTTTGGGGTAAAAACTCCCTAATTGTATGGAAAAGTCAAAGTTGGACCTCAATGGGGATGAATTTGGGGTAAAATGGCCCAGTTGGGTGGAAAAGCCAATGTAGGGTGGAAAAGTCAAGGTTCAACATCAATGGGGACAAATTTTGAGATAAAAACGCCCCCGTTGGACCAAAACCCAACATTTTGGTCAATGGGGATGAATTTAGAGATAAAAGTATAATTGGGTGAAAAAGTCAGCATTCAGGGCATCAGCTGAGGATAGATTTGTGACAAAATACTTTGGTATGTGGAAAATCATTTGTTGGTGAGAGAAAAGGTCAATGTTCATCAATGGACAAATTTTGAGATAAAATGGACCAAACTAACATTTTGAATTGGTCAATGGGGATGAATTTTGGGATAAAAACCGCTCCAGTTGGGTGAAAAAGTCAACGTTGGATGGAAAAGTCAAGGTTGCATCTCAACAGGGATGAGTTTTGGGATAAAAACGCTCCAATTGGATGGAAAAGTAAACGTTGGGTGGAAAACTCAATAGTGGACCTCAAAGGGGAGAAATTTTGGGATTAAAACACTTCAATTGGATGGAAAAGTCAACGCTGGATTGAAAAGTCAAGGTTGGATCTCAACAGGGATGAGTTTTAAGATAAAAACGCTCCAATTGGATGGAAAAGTCAACATTGGGTGAAAAAGTCAATATTGGACCTCAATGGGGACAAATTTTGGAATAAAAACGCCCCCGTTGGGCCAAAACAGAACTTTTTGGTCAATGGGGATAAATTTTGGCATTAAAATGCCCCAGTTGTGTGGAAAAGCCAATGTTGGCTGAAGAAGTCAATGTTCAACATCAATGGGGAAAAATTTTGGGATAAAAACGCCCCCGTTGGACCAAAACCCAACATTTTGGCCAATGGGGATGAATTTTGGGATAAAAACGTCCTAATTGGGTGAAAAAGTCAACATTGGATGGAAAAGTCAAGGTTGGAACTCGAGAGGAATGAGTTTTGGGATAAAAATGCTCCAATTGGACGGAAAAGTCAACTTTGGGTTGAAAAGCCAATATTGGACTTTAATGGGGACAAATTTTGGGATAAAAACACCCCAATTGGGTAGAAAAGTCAACGTCGGACATCAACGAGGATGGATTTGGAATAAAAATGCCCAGTTGGGTGGAAAAGCCAATGCTGGGCCTCAAGGGGATGGATTTTTGGATAAAAACACCCAGTTGGGTGGAAAAGTCAAGATTCAACATCAATGGGACAAATTTCGGGATAAAAACGCTCCCTTTGGACCAAACCCCAAGATTTTGGTCAATGGGGAAGAATTTTGGGGTAAAAACTCCCTAATTGTATGGAAAAGTCAATGTTGGACCTCAATGGGGATGAATTTGGGGTAAAAAGGCCCAGTTGGGTGGAAAAGTCAATGTTGGGTGGAAAAGATAAGGTTCAACATCAATGGGACAAATTTTGGGACAAAAACGCCCCCGTTGGATCAAAACCCACGACTTTGGTCAATGGGGAAGAATTTTGGGATAAAAACGCCCCAGTTGGGACAAAAAGGCAAGGTTGGAACTCCACAGGAATGAGTTTTAGGATAAAAACGATCCAATTGGATGGAAAAGTCAATGTTGGGTGGAAAAGTCAATGTTGGACCTCACGGCGGGGACAAATTTTGGGAAAAAAACGCCCCCGTTGGACCAAACCCCAACATTTTGGTCAATGGGGAGAAATTTTAGGATAAAAACACCCCAATTGGATGGAAAAGTCAACGCTGGATGGAAAAGTCAAGGTTGGATCTCAACAGGGATGAGTTTTAAGATAACAATGCTCCAATTGGATGGAAAAGTCAATGTTGGGGGAAAAAGTCAATATTGGACCTCAATGGGGACAAATTTCGAGATAAAAATGCCCCCGTTGGGTCAAAACCCAACTTTTTGGTCAATGGGGATAAATTTTGGCATTAAAATGCCCCAGTTGTTTGGAAAAGCCAATGTTGGATGAAGAACTCAATGTTCAACATCAATGGGGAAAAATTTTGGGATAAAAACGCCCCCGTTGGACCAAAACCCAACATTTTGGCCAATGGGGATGAATTTTGGGATAAAAACGTCCTAATTGGGTGAAAAAGTCAACATTGGATGGAGAAGTCAAGGTTGGATCTCAACAGGGATGAGTTTTGGGATAAAAACGATCCAATTGGACGGAAAAGTCAATGTTGGGTGAAAAAGCCAATATTGGACTTCCATGGGGACAAATTTCGGGATAAAAACACCCCAACTGGGTAGAAAAGTCAACGTAGGACATCAACGAGGATGGATTCGGAATAAAAATGCCCAGTTGGGTGGAAAAGCCAACGCTGGGCCTCAAGGGGGATGGATTTTTGGATAAAAACACCCAGTTGGGTGGAAAAGTAAAGATTCAACATCAATGGGACAAATTTCGGGATAAAAACGCTCCCTTTGGACCAAACCCCAAGATTTTGGTCAATGGGGAAGAATTTTGGGGTAAAAACTCACTAATTGTATGGAAAAGTCAATGTTGGACCTCAATGGGGATGAATTTGAGGTAAAAAGGCCCAGTTGGGTGGAAAAGCCAATGTTGGGTGGAAAAGTCAAGGTTCAACATCCATGGGACAAATTTTGGGATAAAAACGCCCCCGTTGGAACAAAACCCACGGACTCTTGGATCACGATGGGCGATAATTTTGATACAAAAAAAACGCCCCCCCCCCCAGTTGGTGCGCCAAAAAAGCAAGGGTTTTGAACCCACAGGAAATGAGTCTTTTAGGATTAAAAACATCCCATTTGGATGGAAAAGTCAATGGGGGGTGAATGGAAAAAGTCAATGTGAGACCTCAGACGGGACAAATTTTGGGATAAAAAATGTTCCCCCTCGGACCAAAACCCAAATTTTGGTGAATGGGGATGAATTTTGGGATAAAAGCACCCCAATTGGGTGAAAAAGTCAACGTTGGATGGAGAAGTCAAGGTTGGAACTCAACAGGGATGAGTTTTGGGATAAAACCATCCAATTGGACGGAAAAGTCAATGTTGGGGGAAAAAGTCAATTTTGCACCTCAACGGGGAAAATTTGGGATAAAAACACCCCTGTTGGACCAACCCGAAGAGCTTGGTCAATGGGGATGAATTTTTGGGATAAAAACGTCCCAATTGGGTGAAAAAGTCAACATTGGAGGGAGAAGTCAAGGTTGGAACTCGACAGGGATGAGTTTTGGGATAAAAACGCTCCAATTGGACGGAAAAGTCAACTTTGGGTGGAAAAGCCAATATTGGACTTCAATGGGAACAAATTTTAGGATAAAAACACCCCAATTGGGTAGAAAAGTCAACGTTGGAAAACGAGGATGGATTTGGAATAAAAATGCCCAGTTGGGTGGAAAAGCCAACGCTGGGCCTCAAGGGGGATGGATTTTTGGATAAAAACACCCAGTTGGGTGGAAAAGTCAAGATTCAACATCAATGGGACAAATTTTGGGATAAAAACGCTCCCATTGGATCAAAACCCACGACTTTGGTCAATGGGGATGAATTTTAGGATAAAAGTGCTCCAATTGGGTAGAAAAGTCAACGTCGGGCATCAATGAGGATGGATTTGTGATAAAAATGCCCCAATTGTGTGGAAAATCATTGTTGGGCGGAAAGGTCAATGTTCAACATCAATGGGACAAATTTTGAGATAAAAACGCCCTCGTTGGACCAAACCCCAACATTTTGGTCAATGGGGATGAATTTTGGGATAAAAACCGCTCCAGTTGGGTGAAAAAGTCAACGTTGGATGGAAAAGTCAAGGTTGCATCTCAACAGGGATGAGTTTTGGGATAAAAACGCTCCAATTGGATGGAAAAGTAAACGTTGGGTGGAAAACTCAATAGTGGACCTCAAAGGGGAGAAATTTTGGGATTAAAACACTTCAATTGGATGGAAAAGTCAACGCTGGATTGAAAAGTCAAGGTTGGATCTCAACAGGGATGAGTTTTAAGATAAAAAAGCTCCAATTGGATGGAAAAGTCAACGTTGGGTGAAAAAGTCAATATTGGACCTCAATGGGGACAAATTTTGGAATAAAAACGCCCCCGTTGGGCCAAAACAGAACTTTTTGGTGAATGGGGATAAATTTAGGGATAAAAATGCCCCAGTTGTGTGTGGAAAAGCCAATGTTGGCTGAAGAAGTCAATGTTCAACATCAATGGGGAAAAATTTTGGTATAAAAACGCCCCCGTTGGACCAAAACCCAACATTTTGGCCAATGGGGATGAATTTTGGGATAAAAACGTCCTAATTGGGTGAAAAAGTCAACATTGGATGGAAAAGTCAAGGTTGGAACTCGAGAGGAATGAGTTTTGGGATAAAAACGCTCCAATTGGACGGAAAAGTCAACTTTGGGTGGAAAAGCCAATATTGGACTTCAATGGGGACAAATTTTAGGATAAAAACGCCCCAATTGGGTAGAAAAGTCAACGTCGGACATCAACGAGGATGGATTTGGAATAAAAATACCCAGTTGGGTGGAAAAGCCAACGCTGGGCCTCAAGGGGGATGGATTTTTGGATAAAAACACCCAGTTGGGTGGAAAAGTCAAGATTCAACATCAATGGGACAAATTTCGGGATAAAAACGCTCCCTTTGGACCAAACCCCAAGATTTTGGTCAATGGGGAAGAATTTTTGGGGTAAAAACTCCCTAATTGTATGGAAAAGTCAATGTTGGACCTCAATGGGGATGAATTTGGGGTAAAAAGGCCCAGTTGGGTGGAAAAGTCAATGTTGGGTGGAAAAGATAAGGTTCAACATCAATGGGACAAATTTTGGAACAAAAACGCCCCTGTTGGATCAAAACCCACGACTTTGGTCAATGGGGAAGAATTTTGGGATAAAAACGCCCCAGTTGGGACAAAAAGGCAAGGTTGGAACTCCACAGGAATGAGTTTTAGGATAAAAACGATCCAATTGGATGGAAAAATCAATGTTGGGTGGAAAAGTCAATGTTGGACCTCAACGGGGACAAATTTTGGGATAAAAATGCCCCCCTCTGACCAAAACCCAAATTTTGGTGAATGGGGATGAATTTTGGGATAAAAGCACCCCAATTGGGTGAAAAAGTCAACGTTGGATGGAAAAGTCAAGGTTGGAACTCAACAGGGATGAGTTTTGGGATAAAACCAACCAATTGGACGGAAAAGTCAATGTTGGGGGAAAAAGTCAATTTTGCACCTCAACGGGGAAAATTTCGGGATAAAAATGCCCCCGTTGGGTCAAAACCCAACTTTTTGGTCAATGGGGATAAATTTTGGCATTAAAATGACCCAGTTGTTTGGAAAAGCCAATGTTGGATGAAGAAGTCAATGTTCAACATCAATGGGGAAAAATTTTGGGATAAAAACGCCCCCGTTGGACCAAAACCCAACATTTTGGCCAATGGGGATGAATTTTGGGATAAAAACGTCCTAAGTGGGTGAAAAAGTCAACATTGGATGGAGAAGTCAAGGTTGGAACTCGACAGGGATGAGTTTTGGGATAAAAATGCTCCAATTGGACGGAAAAGTCAACTTTGGGTTGAAAAGCCAATATTGGACTTTAATGGGGACAAATTTTGGGATAAAAACACCCCAATTGGGTAGAAAAGTCAACGTCGGACATCAACGAGGATGGATTTGGAATAAAAATGCCCAGTTGGGTGGAAAAGCCAACGCTGGGCCTCAAGGGGGATGGATTTTGGATAAAAACACCCAGTTGGGTGGAAAAGTCAAGATTCAACATCAATGGGACAAATTTTGGGATAAAACGCTCCCTTTGGACCAAACCCCAAGATTTTGTTCAATGGGGAAGAATTTTGGGGTAAAAACTCCCTAATTGTATGGAAAAGTCAATGTTGGACCTCAATGGGGATGAATTTGGGGTAAAAAGGCCCAGTTGGGTGGAAAAGTCAATGTTGGGTGGAAAAGATAAGGTTCAACATCAATTGGACAAATTTTGGGACAAAAACGCCCCCGTTGGATCAAAACCCACGACTTTGGTCAATGGGGAAGAATTTTGGGATAAAAACGCCCCAGTTGGGTGAAAAAGGCAAGGTTGGAACTCCACAGGAATGAGTTTTAGGATAAAAACGATCCAATTGGATGGAAAAGTCAATGTTGGGTGGAAAAGTCAATGTTGGACCTCAACGGGGACAAATTTTGGGATAAAAATGCCCCCCTCTGACCAAAAATCAAATTTTGGTGAATGGGGATGAATTTTGGGATAAAAGCACCCCAATTGGGTGAAAAAGTCAACGTTGGATGGAAAAGTCAAGGTTGGAACTCAACAGGGATGAGTTTTGGGATAAAAACCATCCCATTGGACGGAAAAGTCAATGTTGGGGGAAAAAGTCAATTTTGCACCTCAACGGGGAAAATTTCGGGATAAAAATGCCCCCGTTGGGTCAAAACCCAACTTTTTGGTCAATGGGGATAAATTTTGGCATTAAAATGCCCCAGTTGTTTGGAAAAGCCAATGTTGGATGAAGAAGTCAATGTTCAACATCAATGGGGAAAAATTTTGGGATAAAAACGCCCCCGTTGGACCAAAACGCAACATTTTGGCCAATGGGGATGAATTTTGGGATAAAAACGTCCTAATTGGGTGAAAAAGTCAACATTGGATAGAAAAGTCAAGGTTGAAGTCGAGAGGAATGAGTTTTGGGATAAAAACGCTCCAATTGGACGGAAAAGTCAACTTTGGGTTGAAAAGCCAATATTGGACTTCCATGGGGACAAATTTTGGGATAAAAACACCCCAATTGGGTAGAAAAGTCAACGTCGGACATCAACGAGGATGGATTTGGAATAAAAATGCCCAGTTGGGTGGAAAAGCCAACGCTGGGCCTCAAGGGGGATGGATTTTTGGATAAAAACACCCAGTTGGGTGGAAAAGTCAAGATTCAACATCAATGGGACAAATTTCGGGATAAAAACGCTCCCTTTGGACCAAACCCCAAGATTTTGGTCAATGGGGAAGAATTTTGGGGTAAAAACTTCCTAATTGTATGGAAAAGTCAATGTTGGACCTCAATGGGGATGAATTTGGGGTAAAAAGGCCCAGTTGGGTGGAAAAGTCAATGTTGGGTGGAAAAGATAAGGTTCAACATCAATGGGACAAATTTTGGGACAAAAACGCCCCCGTTGGATCAAAACCCACGACTTTGGTCAATGGGGAAGAATTTTGGGATAAAAACGCCCCAGTTGGGACAAAAAGGCAAGGTTGGAACTCCACAGGAATGAGTTTTAGGATAAAAACGATCCAATTGGATGGAAAAGTCAATGTTGGGTGGAAAAGTCAATGTTGGACCTCAACGGGGACAAATTTTGGGATAAAAATGTCCCCCTCTGACCAAAACCCAAATTTTGGTGAATGGGGATGAATTTTGGGATAAAAGCACCCCAATTGGGTGAAAAAGTCAACGTTGGATGGAAAAGTCAAGGTTGGAACTCAACAGGGATGAGTTTTGGGATAAAAACCATCCAATTGGACGGAAAAGTCAATGTTGGGGGAAAAAGTCAATTTTGCACCTCAACGGGGAAAATTTGGGATAAAAACACCCCTGTTGGACCAACCCGAAGAGCTTGGTCAATGGGGATGAATTTTTGGGATAAAAACGTCCCAATTGGGTGAAAAAGTCAACATTGGATGGAGAAGTCAAGGTTGGAACTCGACAGGGATGAGTTTTGGGATAAAAACGCTCCAATTGGACGGAAAAGTCAACTTTGGGTGGAAAAGCCAATATTGGACTTCAATGGGGACAAATTTTAGGATAAAAACGCCCCAATTGGGTAGAAAAGTCAACGTCGGACATCAACGAGGATGGATTTGGAATAAAAATGCCCAGTTGGGTGGAAAAGCCAACGCTGGGCCTCAAGGGGGATGGATTTTGGATAAAAACACCCAGTTGGGTGGAAAAGTCAAGATTCAACATCAATGGGACAAATTTTGGGATAAAAACGCCCCCGTTGGATCAAAACCCACGACTTTGGTCAATGGGGATGAATTTTGGGATAAAAATGCTCCAATTGGGTAGAAAAGTCAACGTCGGGCATCAATGAGGATGGATTTGTGATAAAAATGCCCCAATTGTGTGGAAAATCATTGTTGGGTGGAAAGGTCAATGTTCAACATCAATGGGACAAATTTTGAGATAAAAACGCCCCCGTTGGACCAAACCCCAACATTTTGGTCAATGGGGATGAATTTTGGGATAAAAACCGCTCCAGTTGGGTGAAAAAGTCAACGTTGGATGGAAAAGTCAAGGTTGCATCTCAACAGGGATGAGTTTTGGGATAAAAACGCTCCAATTGGATGGAAAAGTAAACGTTGGGTGGAAAACTCAATAGTGGACCTCAAAGGGGAGAAATTTTGGGATTAAAACACTTCAATTGGATGGAAAAGTCAACGCTGGATTGAAAAGTCAAGGTTGGATCTCAACAGGGATGAGTTTTAAGATAAAAACGCTCCAATTGGATGGAAAAGTCAATGTTGGGTGAAAAAGTCAATATTGGACCTCAATGGGGACAAATTTTGGAATAAAAACGCCCCCGTTGGGCCAAAACAGAACTTTTTGGTCAATGGGGATAAATTTAGGGATAAAAATGCCCCAGTTGTGTGGAAAAGCCAATGTTGGCTGAAAAAGTCAATGTTCAACATCAATGGGGAAAAATTTTGGGATAAAAACGCCCCCGTTGGACCAAAATGCAACATTTTGGCCAATGGGGATGAATTTTAGGATAAAAACGTCCTAATTGGGTGAAAAAGTCAACATTGGATAGAAAAGTCAAGGTTGGAACTCGAGAGGAATGAGTTTTGGGATAAAAACGCTCCAATTGGACGGAAAAGTCAACTTTGGGTTGAAAAGCCAATATTGGACTTCCATGGGGACAAATTTTAGGATAAAAACGCCCCAATTGGGTAGAAAAGTCAACGTCGGACATCAACGAGGATGGATTTGGAATAAAAATGCCCAGTTGGGTGGAAAGCCAACGTGGCCTCGAAGGGGATGGATTTTTGGATAAAAACACCCAGTTGGTGAAAAGCTCAAGATTCAACATCAATGGGACAAATTTTTGATAAAAAAACGCTCCCTTTGGACCAAAACCCAAGATATTGGTCAATGGGGAAGAATTTTTGCGTAAAACTCCCTAATTGTATCGGAAAAGTCAATGTTGGACCTCAAGGGGGATGTATTGGGGTTAAAAAGGCCCAGTTGGGTGGAAAAGCCAATGTTGGGTGGAAAAGTCAAGGTTCAACATCAATGGGACAAATTTTGGGATAAAAACGCCCCCGTTGGATCAAAACCCACGACTTTGCTCAATGGGGATGAATTTTGGGATAAAACCCCCAGTGGTGTGAAAAAAAGGCAAGTTGGAACTCCACAGAATGAGTTTTAGGATAAAACGAACTTTCCAATGATGGAAAAGTCAATGTTGGGTGAAAAAAGTCAATTTTGGACCTCAACGGGAACAAAATTTTGGATAAAAAGCCCCCCTCTGACCAAAACCCAAATTTTGGTGAATGGGGATGAATTTTGGGATAAAAGCACCCCAATTGGGTGAAAAAGTCAACGTTGGATGGAAAAGTCAAGGTTGGAACTCAACAGGGATGAGTTTTGGGATAAAAACATCCAATTGGACGGAAAAGTCAATGTTGGGGGAAAAAGTCAATTTTGCACCTCAACGGGGAAAATTTCGGGATAAAAATGCCCCCGTTGGGTCAAAACCCAACTTTTTGGTCAATGGGGATAAATTTTGGCATTAAAATGCCCCAGTTGTTTGGAAAAGCCAATGTTGGATGAAGAAGTCAATGTTCAACATCAATGGGGAAAAATTTTTGGATAAAAACGCCCCCGTTGGACCAAAACCCAACATTTTGGCCAATGGGGATGAATTTTGGGATAAAAACGTCCTAATTGGGTGAAAAAGTCAACATTGGATGGAGAAGTCAAGGTTGGAACTCGACAGGGATGAGTTTTGGGATAAAAATGCTCCAATTGGACGGAAAAGTCAACTTTGGGTTGAAAAGCCAATATTGGACTTTAATGGGGACAAATTTTGGGATTTAAACACCCCAATTGGGTAGAAAAGTCAACGTCGGACATCAACGAGGATGGATTTGGAATAAAAATGCCCAGTTGGGTGGAAAAGCCAACGCTGGGCCTCAAGGGGGATGGATTTTTGGATAAAAACACCCAGTTGGGTGGAAAAGTCAAGATTCAACATCAATGGGACAAATTTTGGGATAAAAACGCTCCCTTTGGACAAAACCCCAAGATTTTGTTCAATGGGGAAGAATTTTGGGGTAAAAACTCCCTAATTGTATGGAAAAGTCAATGTTGGACCTCAATGGGGATGAATTTGGGGTAAAAAGGCCCAGTTGGGTGGAAAAGTCAATGTTGGGTGGAAAAGATAAGGTTCAACATCAATGGGACAAATTTTGGGACAAAAACGCCCCCGTTGGATCAAAACCCACGACTTTGGTCAATGGGGATGAATTTTGGGATAAAAATGCTCCAATTGGGTAGAAAAGTAAACGTTGGGCATCAATGAGGATGGATTTGTGATAAAAATGCCCCAATTGGGTGGAAAAGTCAATGTTGGGTGGAAAAGTCAATGTTCAACATCAATGGGACAAATTTTGGGATAAAAACGCCCCCGTTGGACCAAACCCCAAGATTTTGGTCAATGGGGATGAATTTTGGAATTAAAACGCTCCAGTTGTGTGAAAAAGTCAACGCTGGATGGAAAAGTCAAGGTTGGAACTCGACAGGGATGCGTTTTGGGATAAAAATGCTCCAATTGGATGGTAAAGTCAACGTTGGGTGAAAAAGTCAATATTGGACTTCAACGGGGACAAAATTCAGGATAAAAACGCCTCCGTTGGGCCAA
>JAVTVJ010002287.1:0-12086 GCA_034509425.1 Eopsaltria australis | reverse complement strand
CCATGGCGACTTCCCAGGAGACCCAAGGCTGACAAAGAGCCAGCATGTCGCAGACACTCACACGGGTTCCATGGGGACATCCCGGGAATACCCAGAGTGCCAAACACCAGAGATGCCACACACACTCACAGGGGCTCCATGGGGACATCCCAGCGGTCCCCAAGCTGCCAAACCTCGGCCATGTCACTGACACTCACAGGGGCTCCATGCACACATCCCAGGGATCGCCAAGCTGCCAAAGAGCTGGCATGTCACACACACTCACAGGGCATCCGTGCACACATCCCACCTATCCCCAGGCTCCCCAAGAGATGGGAAGTCACAGACATTCACAGGGGCTCCAGACTGCCTTACCAGGAGGCCCCAGAGCCCCAAAGAGCCAGGATGCAACACACACTAGCAGGAGCTCCATGCAGAAACCCCATGAATCCACAGACTGCCAAAGAGCCGGCATGTCACACACACTCACAGGTGCTCAAGAGTGACATCCCAGGAGTGTCCAGGCTCCCAAAGAGCCACGATGTCACAGACACTCACAGCAGCACCATGCAGACATCCAAGGTGTTCTCAGGCTCTCTAAGAGCTGCGATGTCACAGACACTCACAGCGGCTCCATGGTGAAATCCCAGGAGTCCCCAAGCTTCCAAAAACCTGCCATGCCACAGAAACTCACATGGGCTCCATAGCCACAGCCCATGTGATCCCTGCCTGCCTAAGAGCCCAGATGTCACAGACTTTCACGCGGCTTCCATGCTGATACCCCAGCAGTCCCCAGATTTCCAAGGAGCTAAGATGTCAAGAAATTCCAAGGGATTCCATGGTGACATCCCCGGACTTTCCAGGCAGCCAAAGAGCCAGGACCTCACAGACACTACAAGGCTTCAATGGCCTTATGCCCGCAATCCCCACAAGGCCAAAGAGCAGGGATGTCAAGGACACTCACAGGGCCTCCATGGGGACATCGCAGGAGTCCCCAGGCTGCCAAAGAGACAGCATGTCACAGTTACCCACAGGGGCCCCATGCGGACATCCCTGCCTTACCCTGTCTTCTAAAAAGCAGGGATGTCACAGACACTCACAGCTGCTCCATCGGGTCATGCCAGCAGTGCCCAGGCTGCCAAAGAGCCGGCATGTCACCCGCAATGCCAGCAGCTCCATGGAGACATCCCTCGAATCCACTGGCTGCCAAAGCACCGGCATGTCACAGACACTCACAGGGGCTCCAGACTGACATCCCACGAGTCCACAGGCTGTCAAACAGCCACGATGTCACAGACACTCACAGGGGCTCCATCGGGACTTCCCTGCTGTCCCCAGTCACGCAAAGAGCCGGGATGTCACAAACATTCACAGCTGATCAATGACGACATCCCAGGAGACCCCGGGCTTCCAAGCAACTGGGATATCACAGACACTCACAACAGTTCCATGGTGACTTCCCAGGAGACCCGACGCTGACAAAGAGCCAGCATGTCACAGACACTCACACGCGTTCCATGGGGACATCCCGGGAATCCCCAGAGTGCCAAACACCAGAGATGCCACACACACTCACAAGGGCTCCATGCACACATCCCAGGTGTCCCCAAGCTGCCAAAGAGCTGGCATGTCACACACACTCACAGGGGATCCATGCACACATCCCACGTATCCCCAGGCTCCCCAAGAGACGGGAAGTCACAGACATTCACAGGGGCTCTAGACTGCCATCCCAGGAGGCCCCAGAGCACCAAAGAGCCAGGATGCAACACACACTAGCAGGAGCTCCATGCAGAAACCCCATGAATCCACAGACTGCCAAAGAGGCGGCATGTCACACACACTCACAGGTGCTCAAGAGTGACATCCCAGGAGTGCCCAGGCTCCCAAAGAGCCATGATGTCACAGACACTCACAGCGGCTCCATGGTGAAATCCCAGGAGTCCCCAAGCTTCCAAAAACCTGCCATGCCACAGAAACTCACATGGGCTCCATAGCCACATCCCATGGGATCCCTGCCTGCCTAAGAGCCCAGATGTCACAGTCTTTCACGCGGCTTCCATGCTGATATCCCAGCAGTCCCCAGATTTCCAAGGAGCTAAGATGTCACAGAAATTCCAATGGATTCCATGGTGACATCCCCGGACTTTCCAGGCAGCCAAAGAGCCAGGACCTCACAGACACTACAAGGCTTCAACGGCCTTATGCCCGCAATCCCCACAAGGCCAAAGAGGAGGGATGTCAAAGACACTCACAGGGCCTCCATGGGGACATCGCAGGAGTCCCCAGGCTGCCAAAGAGACAGCATGTCACAGTTACCGAAGCGGTCCCATGCGGACATCCCTGCCTTACCCTGTCTTCCAAAAAGCAGGGATGTCACAGACACTCCCAGGTGCTCCATCGGGTCATGCCAGCAGTGCCCAGGCTGCCAAAGAGCCGGCATGTCACCGACACTCACAGGGGATCCATGCAGGCATGCCAGCTATGCCCAGACTCCTCAACAGCTGGGATGTCACAGACATTCACAGGGGCTGCAGAGTGACATCCCAGGAGCCCCCAGAGTGCCAAAGAGCCAGGATGTCAAAGACAATGCCAGCAGCTCCACGGAGACATCCCTCGAATCCACAGGCTGCCAAAGCACCGGCATGTCACAGACACTCAGAGGGGCTCCAGACTGACATCCCATGAGTCCACAGTCTCTCAAACAGCCACGATGTCACGGACACTCACAGGGGCTCCATCGGGACTTCCCTGCTGTCCCCAGGCACCCAAAGAGCCGGGATGTCACAAACATTAAAAGCTGATCAATGGCGACATCCCAGGAGACCCCGGGCTTCCAAGCAACTGGGATATCACAGACACTCACAACAGTTCCATGGCGACTTCCCAGGAGACCCGAGGCTGACAAAGAGCCAGCATGTCACAGACACTCACACGGGTTCCATGGGGACATCCCGGGTATCCCCAGAGTGCCAAACACCAGAGATGCCACACACACTCACAGGGGCTCCATGGGGACATCCCAGCGGTCCCCAAGCTGCCAAACCTCGGCCATGTCACTGACACTCACAGGGGCTCCATGCACACATCCCAGGGATCGCCAAGCTGCCAAAGAGCTGGCATGTCACACACACTCACAGGGCATCCGTGCACACATCCCACCTATCCCCAGGCTCCCCAAGAGATGGGAAGTCACAGACATTCACAGGGGCTCTAGACTGCCATTCCAGGAGCCCCCAGAGTGACAAAGAGCCAGGATGCAACACACACTAGCAGGAGCTCCATGCAGAAACCCCATGAATCCACAGACTGCCAAAGAGCCGGCATGTCACACACACTCACAGGTGCTCAAGAGTGACATCCCAGGAGTGCCCAGGCTCCCAAAGAGCCACGATGTCACAGACACTCACAGCAGCACCATGCAGACATCCAAGGTGTTCTCAGGCTCTCTAAGAGCTGCGATGTCACAGACACTCACAGCGGCTCCATGGTGAAATCCCAGGAGTCCCCAAGCTTCCAAAAACCTGCCATGCCACAGAAACTCACATGGGCTCCATAGCCACATCCCATGGGATCCCTGCATGCCTAAGAGCCCAGATGTCACAGACTTTCACGCGGCTTCCATGCTGATACCCCAGCAGTCCCCAGATTTCCAAGGAGCTAAGATGTCACAGAAATTCCAAGGGATTCCATGGTGACATCCCCGGACTTTCCAGGCAGCCAAAGAGCCAGGACCTCACAGACACTACAAGGCTTCAACGGCCTTATGCCCGCAATCCCCACAAGGCCAAAGAGCAGGGATGTCAAAGACACTCACAGGGCCTCCATGGGGACATCGCAGGAGTCCCCAGGCTGCCAAAGAGACAGCATGTCACAGTTACCCAAAGGGGCCCCATGCGGACATCCCTGCCTTACCCTGTCTTCCAAAAAGCAGGGATGTCACAGACACTCACAGCTGCTCCATCGGGTCATGCCAGCAGTGCCCAGGCTGCCAAAGAGCCGGCATGTCACCGACACTCACAGGGGATCCATGCAGACATGCCAGCTATGCCCAGACTCCTCAACAGCTGGGATGTCACAGACATTCACAGGGGCTGCAGAGTGACATCCCAGGAGCCCCCAGAGTGCCAAAGAGCCAGGATGTCACAGACAATGCCAACAGCTCCATGGAGACATCCCTCGAATCCACAGGCTGCCAAAGCACCGGCATGTCACAGACACTCACAGGGGCTCCAGACAGACATCCCACAAGTCCACAGGCTCTCAAACAGCCACGATGTCACAGACACTCACAGGGGCTCCATCGGGACTTCCCTGCTGTCCCCAGTCACCCAAAGAGCCGGGATGTCACAAACATTCACAGCGATCAATGGCGACGCATCTCAGGAGACCGCGGGCCTTCCAAGCAACTGGGATATTCACAGACCACTCACAAGCAGTTCCATGGTGGGACTTCCAGGAGTACCGCGAGGCCTGAGCAAGAGCCAGCATGTCCAGACACTCACACGATTTCCATGGGACATCCCGGGAATCCCCCGGTGCCAAACACCAGAGAGCCACACACGACTCATAGGGGCTCCATAGCACACATCCCCAGGGGTCCCCAAGCTGCCAAAGAGCCGGCATGTCACAACCACTCACAGGGAATCCATGCGAGCTAAACATCCCACCTATCCCCAGGCTCCCCAAGAGACGGGAAGTCACAGACATTCACAGGGGCTCCAAACTGCCATCCCAGGAGCCCCCAGAGTGACAAAGAGCCAGGATGCAACACACACTAGCAGGAGCTCCATGCAAACACCCCATGAATCCACAGACTGCCAAAGAGCCGGCATGTCACACACACTCACAGGTGCTCAAGAGTGACATCCCAGGAGTGTCCAGGCTTCCAAAGAGCCATGATGTCACAGACACTCACAGCAGCTCCTATGGTGAAATCCCAGGAGTCCCAGCTTCCAAAAACGGCCATGCCACAAGAAACTCACATGGGCTGCCATAGCACATCCCATGTGATCACTGCCTGCCTAAGAGCCCAGATGTCACGACTTTTTCAGCGGCGGACTTCCATGCTGATACCCCAGCAGTCCCCAAGATTTCCCAAGGAGCTAAGAATGTCACATGTAAATTCCAAGGGATTCCATGGTGACATCCCCGGACTTTTTCCCAGGGCAGGCCAAAGAGGCCAGACTCCCCCCAAAAAACCAAGGGAACCAAAAACCCTACCCAAAAAAGGCCCCTTTTTCCCCAAAACGGCCCCCCCTTTTAAATGCTCCGCAATACCGCACAAAGTAGCCAAAGAGCAGGGATGTCAAAGACACTCAGCAGGGCCTCCATGGGACATCGGCAGGGAGTCCCAGGCCTGCCAAAGAGCAGCATGTCACAGTTACGCGAAGCGCGCGCGCCAGGCGGACATCCCTGCCTTACCCTGTCTTCCAAAGAGCAGGGATGTCACAGACACTCCCAGGTGCTCCATCGGGTCATGCCAGCAGTGCCCAGGCTGCCAAAGAGCCGGCATGTCACCGACACTCACAGGGGATCCATGCAGTCATGCCAGCTATGCCCAGACTCCTCAACAGCTGGGATGTCACAGACATTCACAGGGGCTGCAGAGTGACATCCCAGGAGCCCCCAGAGTGCCAAAGAGCCAGGATGTCAAAGACAATGCCAGCAGCTCCACGGAGACATCCCTCGAATCCACAGGCTGCCAAAGCACCGGCATGTCACAGACACTCAGAGGGGCTCCAGACTGACATCCCATGAGTCCACAGGCTCTCAAACAGCCACGATGTCACAGACACTCACAGGGGCTCCATCGGGACTTCCCTGCTGTCCCCAGTCACCCAAAGAGCCGGGATGTCACAAACATTCACAGCTGATCAATGGCGACATCCCAGGAGACCCGGGCTTCCAAGCAACTGGGATATCACAGACACTCACAACAGTTCCATGGCGACTTCCCAGGAGACCCAAGGCTGACAAAGAGCCAGCATGTCACAGACACTCACACGCGTTCCATGGGGACATCCCGGGAATCCCCAGACTGCAAAACACCAGAGATGCCACACACACTCATAGGGGCTCCATGCACACATCCCAGGGATCCCCAAGCTGCCACAGAGCTGGCATGTCACACACACTCACAGGGCATCCATGCACACATCCCACGTATCCCCAGGCTCCCCAAGAGATGGGAAATCACAGACATTCACAGGGGCTCCAGACTGCCATCCCAGGAGCCCCCAGAGCACAAAAGAGCCAGGATGCACCACACACTAGCAGGAGCTCCACATGCAGACACGTATATCTGCTGTCCCATGAATCCACAGACTGCCAAAGAGCTGGCATGTCACACACACTCACAGGGGATCCATGCACACATCCCACGTATCCCCAGGCTCCCCAAGAGACGGGAAGTCACAGACATTCACAGGGGTTCTAGACTGCCATCCCAGGAGCCCCCAGAGTGACAAAGAGCCAGGATGCAACACACACTAGCAGGAGCTCCATGCAGACACCCCATGAATCCACAGACTGCCAAAGAGCCGGCATGTCACACACACTCACAGGTGCTCAAGAGTGACATCCCAGGAGTGCCAAGGCTCCCAAAGAGCCACGATGTCACAGACACTCACAGCAGCACCATGCAGACATCCAAGGTGTTCTCAGGATCTCTAAGAGCTGCGATGTCACAGACACTCACAGCGGCTCCATGGTGAAATCCCAGGAGTCCCCAAGCTTCCAAAAACCTGCCATGCCACAGAAACTCACATGGGCTCCATAGCCACAGCCCATGGGATCCCTGCCTGCCTAAGAGCCCAGATGTCACAGACTTTCACGCGGCTTCCATGCTGATACCCCAGCAGTCCCCAGATTTCCAAGGAGCTAAGATGTCACAGAAATTCCAAGGGATTCCATGGTGACATCCCCGGACTTTCTAGGCAGCCAAAGAGCCAGGACCTCACAGACACTCGCAAGGCTTCAACGGCCTTATGCCCGCAATCCCCACAAGGCCAAAGAGGAGGGATGTCAAAGACACTCACAGGGCCTCCATGGGGACATCGCAGGAGTCCCCAGGCTGCCAAAGAGACAGCATGTCACGGTTACCCAAAGGGGCCCCATGCGGACATCCCTGCCTTACCCTGTCTTCCAGAGAGCAGGGATGTCACAGACACTCACAGCTGCTCCATCGGGTCATGCCAGCAGTGCCCAGGCTGCCAAAGAGCCGGCATGTCACCGACACTCACAGGGGATCCATGCAGACATGCCAGCTATGCCCAGACTCCTCAACAGCTGGGGATGTCACAGACATTCACAGGGGCTGGCAGATGTACATCCCGCAGGAGCCCCCAGAAGCGGCCTAAAGAGCCAGCATTGTCACAGACAATGCTGCCCAGCTCCATGGAGACATTCCCTCGAATCGCACTGGCTGCTAAAGCACCGGCATGTCACAGACAACTCAGAGGGGCTCCAGACCTGAACATCCCCATGGAGTCGCACAGTCTCTCGCAAACAGCCCGATGTCTATCGGACCTCACAGGGGCTGCCATCGGGACTTCCCTCTGTCCGCCAGGCACACCAAAGAGCCGGGATGATCACAGACATTCACAGCTGATCAATGGCGAACATCCCAGGAGACCGGGCTTCCAAGCAACTGGGATATCACAGACACTCACAAAGTTCATGGCGACTTCCCAGGATAACCGAGGCTGACAAAAGAGGCCAGCATGTCACAGACACTCACACGGGTTCCATGGGGACATCCCGGGAATCCCCAGAGTGCCAAACACCAGAGATGCCACACACACTCACAGGGGCTCCATGCACACATCCCAGGGATCCCCAAGCTGCCAAAGAGCTGTCATGTCACACACACTCACAGGGCATCCATGCACACATCCCACCTATCCCCAGGCTCCCCAAGAGACGGGAAGTCACAGACATTCACAGGGGTTCCAGACTGCCATCCCAGGAGCCCCCAGAGTGACAAAGAGCCAGGATGCAGCACACACTAGCAGGAGCTCCATGCAGACACCCCATGAATCCACAGACTGCCAAAGAGCCGGCATGTCACACACACTCACAGGTGCTCAAGAGTGACATCCCAGGAGTGTCCAGGCTCCCAAACAGCCACGATGTCACAGACACTCACAGCTGCTCCATGGTGGAATCGGCAGGAGTCCAGCTTCCAAAAACCTGCCATGCCACAGAAACTCACATGGGCTCCAGAGCCACATCCCATGTGATCCCTGGCTGCCAAAGAGCCCAGATGTCACACACTCTTTCTCTTGGCTTCCATACTGATACCCCAGGAGTCCCCAGATTTCCAAGGACCTAAGATGTCACAGAAATTCCAAGGGATTCCATGGTGACATCCCCGGACTTTCCAGGCAGCCAAAGAGCCAGGAACTCACAGACACTCGCAAGGCTTCAACGGCCTTATGCCCGCAATCCCCACAAGGCCAAAGAGCAGGGATGTCAAAGACACTCACAGGGCCTCCATGGGGACATCGCAGGAGTCCCCAGCTGCCAAAGAGACAGCATGGCACAGTTACCCAAAGGGGCCCCACGCGGACATCCCTGCCTTACCCTGTCTTCCAAAGAGCAGGGATGTCACAGACACTCCCAGCTGCTCCATCGGGTCATGCCAGCAGTGCCCAGGCTGCCAAAGAGCCGGCATGTCACCGACACTCACAGGGGATCCATGCAGACATGCAACTATGCCCAGAACTCCTCAACAGCTGGGATGTCACAGCACACTTACACAGGGCTGCAGGTACACCAGGAGCCCCCAGACCGCCAAAGACCAGATGTCACAGACAATTTGCCAGCAGCTCCCGGAACACCCTCGAACCACGGGTGCCAAAGAGCACAGGAATCGTCACAGACACTCAACAGGGCCTCCAGACTACAATCCCATGAGTCCACAGCCTCTCAAACAGCCACGATGTCACAACACTCAAACAGCGCCCAAGACATCCCACGAGTCCACAGGCTCTCAAACAGACAGGATGTCACGGACATTCACAGGGGCTCCATCGGGACTTCCCTGCGGTCCCCAGTCACCCAAAGAGCCGGGATGTCACAAACATTCACAGCTGATCAATGGCGACATCCCAGGAGACCCCGGGCTTCAAAGCAACTGGGATATCACAGACACTCACAACAGTTCCATGGCGACTTCCCAGGAGACCCAAGGCTGACAAAGAGCCAGCATGTCACAGGACCTCCATGGGGCAATCCGGGAATCCCCAGCATGCCAAACACCAGAGATGCCACACACACTCATAGGGCTCCATGCACACATCCCAGGATACCCCAATGCTCCCAAAGACTGGGCATGTCACACACACCACAGGATCCATGCACAATTCCCACTTATCCCCACTCCAAGAGACGGAAGTCACAGACATTCACAGGGGCTCCAGACTGCCATCCCAGGAGTCCCCAGAGTGACAAAGAGCCAGGATGCAGCACACACTAGCAGGAGCTCCATGCAGGCACCCCATGAATCCACAGACTGCCAAAGAGGCGGCATGTCACACACACTCACAGGTGCTCAAGAGTGACATCCCAGGAGTGCCCAGGCTCCCAAAGAGCCATGATGTCACAGACACTCACAGCGGCTCCATGGTGAAATCCCAGGAGTCCTCAAGCTTCCAAAAACCTGCCATGCCACAGAAACTCACATGGGCTCCATAGCCACAGCCCATGTGATCCCCGCCTGCCTAAGAGCCCAGATGTCACAGAACTTTCACAGCGGACTTCCATTCACTGAATCCCAGCATCCCCAGATTCCAAGAGCCTAAGATGTCACAGAAATTCCAGGATTCCATGGCTGACATCCCCGACTTCTAGCAGCCCAAAGACCAGGACCTCACAGAGCACTACAAGAGCATTCAACGCCTTATGCACGCAATCCCCACAAGGCCAAAGAGCAGGATGCAAAGACACTACAGGGCCCTCCATGGGACATCGCAGGACCCCAGGTGCAAAGAGACAGCATGTCAACAGTACCCTAAAGGACCCCATCGACAATCCCTGCCTTACCCTGTCTTCTAAAAAGCAGGGATGTCACAGACACTCACAGCTGCTCCATCGGGTCATGCCAGCAGTGCCCAGGCTGCCAAAGAGCCGGCATGTGACCGACACTCACAGGGGATCCATGCAGACATGCCAGCTATGCCCAGACTCCTCAACAGCTGGGATGTCACAGACATTCACAGGGGCTGCAGAGTGACATCCCAGGAGCCCCCAGAACGCCAAAGAGCCAGGATGTCACAGACAATGCCAGCAGCTCCATGGAGACATCCCTCGAATCCACAGGCTGCCAAAGCACCGGCATGTCACAGACACTCACAGGGGCTCCAGACTGAAATCCCATGAGTCCACCAGAGATCTTCTCAAACAGCCCGATGATCACAGACACTCACAGGGCTCCATCGGGACTTCCCAGCTGTCCCCAGTCACCCAAAGAGCCGGGATGTCACAAACATTCACAGCTGATCAATGGCGACATCCCAGGAGACCCCGGGCTTCCAAGCAACTGGGATATCACAGACACTCACAACAGTTCCATGGCGACTTCCCAGGAGACCCAAGGCTGACAAAGAGCCAGCATGTCACAGACACTCACACGGGTTCCATGGGGACATCCCGGGAATCCCCAGATTGCCAAACACCAGAGATGCCACACACACTCACAGGGGCTCCATGCACACATCCCAGGGCATCCCCAAACTGCCAAAGGCTGGCATGTCACCACCATCACAGCAATCCATCACATATCCCAGTGTACAAAGGCTCCCCAAGAGATGGGAAGTCACAGACATTCACAGGGGCTCCAGACTGCCATCCCAGGAGCCCCCAGAGCACCTAAGAGCCAGGATGCAACACACACTAGCAGGAGCTCCATGCAGACACCCCATGAATCCACAGACTGCCAAAGAGCCGGCATGTCACACACACTCACAGGTGCTCAAGAGTGACATCCCAGGAGTGTCCAAGCTCCCAAAGAGCCACGATGTCACAGACACTCACAGTGGCCTCCATGGTAAATCCCAGGATCCCCAAGCTTCCAAAAAAACCTAGCCTCCACAGAAACTCACATGGCCCTCCAACACAGCCCATGTGATCCCTGCGCCTAAGAGCCAATGTCACAGACTTTCACGTGCTCCATTGCTTATACCCCAGCATCCCAGATTTCCAAGGACTAAGATGTCACAGAAATTCCAAGGGATTCCATGGTGACATCCCCGGACTTTCCAGGCAGCAAAAGAGCCAGGACCTCACAGACACTCACAAGGCTTCAACGGCCTTATGCCTGCAATCCCCACAATGCCAAAGAGCAGGGATGTCACAGACACTCACAGGGCCTCCATGGGGACATCGCAGGAGTCCCCAGGCTGCCAAAGAGACAGCATGTCACAGTTACCCAAAGGGGCCCCATGCGCACATCCCTGCCTTACCCTGTCTTCCCAAGAGCAGGGATGTCACAGACACTCACAGCTGCTCCATGGGGTCATGCCAGCAGTGCCCAGGCTGCCAAAGAGCCGGCATGTCACCGACACTCACAGGGGATCCATGCAGACATGCCAGCTATGCCCAGACTCCTCAACAGCCGGGATGTCACAGACATTCACAGGGGCTGCAGAGTGACATCCCAGGAGCCCCCAGAGCACCAAAGAGCCAGGATGTCACAGACAATGCCAGCAGCTCCATGGAGACATCCCTCGAATCCACAGGCTGCAATTAGCACGCAGTGTCCACAGCACTCAGAGCGGCTCCAGACTGACATCCCACAAGTCCACAGGCTCTCAAACCGCCACGATGTCACAGACACTCACAGGGGCTCCATCGGGACTTCCCTGCTGTCCGCAGGCACCCAAAGAGCCGGGATGTCACAAACATTCACAGCTGATCAATGGCGACATCCCAGGAGACCCCGGGCTTCCAAGCAACTGGGATATCACAGACACTCACAACAGTTCCATGGCGACTTCCCAGGAGACCCGAGGCTGACAAAGAGCCAGCATGTCACAGACACTCACACGCGTTCCATGGGGACATCCGGGGAATCCCCAGAGTGCCAAACACCAGAGATGCCACAC
>JAVTVJ010002285.1:0-69891 GCA_034509425.1 Eopsaltria australis | reverse complement strand
CTCTCTGTCAGAGTTGCACTGTGACTTTTGTTATATGGCAGGATACATTGATTTGCTTTGCTTTACAATTTGTTTAGCTAATCCTCCTTCAATCAATTCTTGCTTTACAAAAACCTTGGTACCCATGTTTTCCTTAGCTGGGTCCACAGATGGTTTGATTTTTGTAGGTCTAGGATTTTGATGTGTATGCCACACTTCCTTCTGTTTTTTTGTTTTTAGTCAATGGTGAAACTTCAAGAGTGACAGCTAGAAGGTCTACACACATACAAAAGGAACAACATGAACAATGCCAGCATACCTCTCCTCCTCACTTCAGGAGCTCAGGAATATTTCAGAGGTGTAAAAAGGATGTACTACCTGACATAGCATTACAATATCAGTGTTTTGGTGGCAATAGACCAAAATAGTTGAATAATAATTAAAAGAAGTTATTAGCCTAAAAGATCTTCCTCTGAAAATAAAAAAAAAAAAAAAAAACAAAACCAAAAAGCAAACAACCCCACCCTGAAATATAAAATTTGATAGATGTCTGCATTTAAGTACTATTCAAATTAAGCTATTAAGACTATAAAAGCCTGAAGCCTGGATATAGCCATGCATTAACTTCCAGTATTTTGCTTTTATTTATCAGTTAATGTCAGGCATATCATGCTATATAAATGAAGCTGAACACCCTATAGGTCTTAGTGTTAGTAGCCAAGACATCAGCATTTGATTGTTGCATTCTGTGCCTCTGTTCTTGAGCCAGATCCATGTGACTAATGCTACAATGGTGCATATATAAATGATCTTTAGTTTGCTGGTAAGATTGACATCTCTAATGCAAAACAAAAAATATTTTTGGCTGAATAGCTAAGAGTATTTTATCTTAAGCCAAATGAAAAGTTGTGCTTTGCACAAAAGCATTTTTTATTGTTTAATGTGTTTTTACCTTTTTATTCAAATGACAGTAAATTGAGAGATAGATGTTTTTAGCTGGGAAATCAGAACATTTAATACTGGAAGTACTTAAACTATTAAAAATGGCAAAAAAGTAATTTAATAGTAATTACAAAACACTTTAATTCATCTGTGACTTTTTGAACATTTTGAAGATATAATTAAGAAAATTTTTCTCAATACTGGATTGTTCAATTGTATTGGGTCTGACTGGGGTAAAGCTCACAGCCCTTACAGTGCTGTGCTTTGCTTTGGTAGCTGGCGTTGATAACAGAGCAGTGTTTTGGCTACTGCCAAGCTGTGCTGTCCCTCTGACATTCCTTCCCCCACTGAAGGGGATGGGGGGGGCAAGATCCTGGGAAGGGACACCAGCAGGTCAGCTGACCCCAGTCAGCCAAAGGGATATTCCATACCATATGACATCAGCTCAGATATATAAGGGAAGGGAGAGAGGATGAGGAGGAGGCACTCAGGGCTGGCCCATGTTTGCCTCCTGGAACAACCGTCACACGTGCTGAAGCCCTGCTTCCCAGGAAGTGTCCGGACATCGCTACTGATGGGAAGTAGAGATTGATTGTTTTCTCTTCTGCTCTCGCGCGCGCAACTCTCAGCTTGTTTGTTCTATTTTTTTTTCCCCCGCTGTAATAAAACTGCCTTTACTCACCCTGACAGTTTTTTTCAATATTATCCTCTCCCCTCTCCCAGTGGGAGAGGGAGTGATAGAGTGACTGAGTGGGCACCTGGCACCTAGCTGGGGTCAACCCACGACATCAATATTACCAATAAAATTTTGCCTGTTTCAGTTTGTAACACCTGTGTTCTTTTGAAAAACACAGATCGAACCTTAGCAACCTGGCTGCTTGTTCTACAAAATCAACAATAATTACGACTTAAAGTATTTTTTTTTTGTGCCACTTTTGAGCAACAGGCTGGAAAAAGCACAGAACACTTGGCCAGGCTCTGAACCATATCCAAGGAAATGGTACAAAGAAAAGTGCCTTCAAGAACTCAGGGCATGTGGATCTCACTGGCTCAGGAACTCAGTAATTTATGAATTTATTTCAGCTGCAGCAAATGGCCCTTTGACAACTCACAGCTATCCAGCAGAATTTAGATGATGTTTTTAGGCTACGATTTTAAGAGGTCCTAGACTGGTGGCTGCAGGGGGAAATTTCACTTGATGTCTACTCCTTTTTGCTTCCTCTGAAATGCCTCGTGTTAACGACTGCAGGCACCACATCAGCCAGGGCCAGGGCAGTTTCCTAAGGCGAATTTCCGACAACAGTCACTCTTGTCCAGGCCACCACAACACACTCCTGCCAACAACCAAACTGCTGCGACAACTAAATAAGCAAATATGCCTTTTCTGTGTTCTTGTAAGAGTGGTGTTTTTATAGCTCTTTTTCTCACAGCTTGAACACAGCCCCCTGGTTCACACTTATTGAGGAATCTGATGAAATCGTGATTTCTCTCTCATATCAACTCCCTCTTGGCCTGTGCCTACACAGGCAAAAGATGATCCTTGCTTTTGCTAGCATTTGCTTATGGAGATCCAAACTTAGGAGTGCACTGTGCATGTACATCCATAGGCTCTGTCACGTCACAGGGGATGTGTGGCAGGAGAGGTGCTCAACAAATTCATATGCTGGTGGCTTATGGCCACTGCTGTCCTGCCATAATAGAGAGGAAGGTGCATTTTAAGACACCTGTGATGGCTTGCTCTTAGGGATCACTGCTAATATCTGAAGGAGCCAGTGCTTTCCAGACAGATACATTAAATAACTGAGCATTGAGCAAGTTATGAGGTGCCCCAGCACAGCTGTAGCATTCAGAGAAACTGCTCTCAAGCAGTTTCCCTTGCAGTAAGAGAGTAAAACCACAATAAGCTGAGTCCCATACCCAGCTCAATAAGCTGCGGTGACTGTGAGTTCTTGCGTGGTTTGTGGTTTGCACTCTACCAGCTTGATTGGCTGTGCTTCATGAGACAGAGGCTGAGATGCTGGGCTGGAGAATTGTGTGTCCCACATGGTTCCACAGACTTTGGCCCTTGCTAAGCATTTGCGCTGAAGACAGGATGTTATGAGACTCGTGCCATTCCCCCACTGTTTTGTCTCATCACAGAGTCTGAAAGACCAGAGTGTAACCAGCTGCCACAAAGGTACAGATCTGATGGGGTGCTTGCTTCTTTCTCTATTAAGTTTTATGGGTAGATGCATTGGCTAAATTAGCTTCACATTTTCTACAGAGTTAAACAAGTAAGGTCTTAGCTGCAAGGCTTGAGACTGTGTGTTTCCTTTTCCACTGCAGGTGCATCAGGTTTTTGTAATTGTCAATGGGGGATCAGGACTGGGCTCAGGAGGAGTGTATTTATTGGAACAGAGCAAAGAAAGTAATGAATGAGGGGGGTTTTTTTAGAAGCACAAAGCAAAGAAATAACCATTTTCCCCAGAAAATTTAAGGTTGCTGTAGCAGAGATCAAACTATTGTGTCTCTGAGACACCTGTTGTGATCATACCGAAAGGGGCAAGATGCTTAGAAAGAAAAATTCTTCTGGCACCCGGAGATTTGGTATTTTTGACCCTCCTTTTGGTCACAACCGGGGCTCTGCTGCTCAAGTAAGCTGTTTGTCCTGATCTCTGATGTCTTCTGTGAAATATGGTGGTTTCTCAAGGGGTCAGGCATGAGTGTAATTTTTGCTCAATTTCTTTTTAATGTTGTTGTAAAGCTTTTAGACACATTGTAAGCATAACAGGCAATATTGTTATGAGATACACCTGCTATAGAGCTGTATGGCAAGGTCTTGCATGTGTTTCATGTGTATTTGTGTACATAAAGTTCATAATAATTCTCTTGTAGGAGCAAAAGGACATCAGTCTCCAAGACATGATTTAGTAGCATCCTATCACTACAACATTTTCTTAGAAAAAAACCAATAATCTAAACTCTATTCAGCATCAGGAAAGCCTGTCACATTTATAATTGTCCGGGGAAAAAAGGTTTAATAATGACTGAGCTTCTAGTAAATGGGCATGGCAGGAGGAACTGGGGTTTCGGATGAGAAAGATTTTCCTAACAGTTAGGTTTTGGCATGGAAGACCATAGGTGATGCAGCCAGCAGTGTCAGTCATCCACTTGAATGTGGAAAAGAGAGAGGCTCATGCTATAGCCTCTGCTCCCAGGTTTCTGAATAGGACAAAACCTCTGGCTACCATGTGATGGCAAAATGAGTTGTGGAACAGATAGGGAGGAAACCTGTTTCCTTAGCAGCGGCTCAGTGAACAAATGCTGTTGCTCTTGCAGTGAAGAAATTCCCTTTACTTTCCTATTTAGTGACATTTATTTCTATTTCTGTTTCATCTTTGCATTCGAATTTGGCAGTCCCACAGACAAGAGATTAAGCACAGAAAAGCACGGTCATTCCCGTTTTTATCAAGAAAGCAGAATAACCTGGCAAAGGATGGATATGCAATGTGAAATGTACACAGCTAAATTTAGTTTAGTTTTGTTGTCTTGATTTTGGATTTGCTTTCATCTCTACCACACCCTTCTGTACACATCTAAAATTCTTGAGGCTGACGGAACTGCCTGGGCAAAACATTCAACTTTCAGAAAACCAGGGCTCTGCTGCTCAAGTAAGCTGTTTGTCCTGATCTCTTATGCTGTCTTGGTTTGAAAGACAGGTGTCTGTTAGGGAAGGCAGGAGCCTCTCTTGGAATGGGAAACTGTAACCCCTCTCCCTCTGAATTATTATAAATTTGAAATCAAGAGGCTCTCAGGCAAAGATATGGGAATAGGAACAACAGTTCTTTACTAATATCTAAAACAAAGCTAACAAATAACAACAACTATGGCGTTAACTAACAAATAGAACCAGAAACCCAGTGGCAGCCTGCTCGGCTTCAGGCACTTTTTCCTTTTGGTGCAGTTCCAGTCACAGCCTGCAGGGGGCGCTCTGGGTGTGATGATTCCCTGGTGGCTGCAGGGGGCGCTCTGGCATGAGCTCAGGTAGCACACGGCAATGGCGGCTGCCTGAGGCAGGGAGGGATGGAGGAGAGCCTTTGTTTCACAGACCCTCGGGGTGGGCAGCTGGTGTTGGTGCCGCAGCAGGATCCCCGGAGACGGCAAGAGGTCCTGGCGTGCAGGGGGAGCCCAGCTACAATGTAGCGAAAAACTCGGAGCAGCGTGGAGGAGCGGGGCAGAGACAGGCTGGTGGCAGGCAGCTCCCGATGGGGGTAGAGACAAAAACTCACAGCAGACAGACCGGCAGCTCCGTGCTGGCTTCTCAGGGGCCGTGGGTTCAGCAGACAGCAGCTCCGACCGTCCAGCTCCGAGGGTCCCGAGCAAGAGAGCCACCTCCCCCCCGCGCCCTTGCTTTTTCAGTCTCCAAAATCTCGCGTTGTCAGGCCCTGCTTCCATGAGGGCGATTCTGCCCCACCCTGCCATGGAGAAAGGCCCTAGCCTTGTGCTTTGTTCTCTTAAGTACTCAGCTATTTGCTCAGTCATTAGTCTTTTAGCAACCCATGGGAGAAAAATTCCTGAGGAAAAAACTAAATCCAAACTCCAACATATGCCTTCTTACTTTAGTTTGCATAAGGTATAGCAGGTCTGCAAGCTTGTCTGGTTTCTGTAAGTTACAGCCATTACTCTAGTAAGAGACATCACTTTCCTCTTCAAACTACTTCTTCCTTTACCTGGTCACATGGAATTTCTTTTTTCTTTTCCTCATGATTATATTTACTCTTGCAACCATCCACCAGTGCCCTCTGTTTTTGCTGATTCAAGGGTCGGCAGTGCGGTTGTCATGTCCTCTGCACAGTGTTACACTTTGTCTTCCCTATCAACTTGCAGCTTGACAGCAGCTCTCTTTAGCCACAAGCAATATCTGAAAATTTGGCATGCAAGAGGTTGCTATTAAGCCACAGGTCTGGAACCACTGCTGTAGGCAGTCTCTTTTGGTTTATTTTGTCTGAGATAATGAAAATTATCTTCATTCTCTTTCCTACGTTTCTTCCCGTAACAGTGTTTTCACTTGAAATTCTCTTCTTAGTGGAGCTCTAAGATATACGTGTACATATGTATGTAAGTGTGTGTGTACATATATCTATATACACACACAACATAAATACACTCACTGGCAAGTTCAGTCTCTGGTATTAGTTAGAAGAACCTACCCACTGTGGCTGACAAAATGCCATATGTTTGACAAGTAAGGAAATATTGCTACCAGCAGTTGATATGCCTGTGTCTTTGTGGCTCATTTTAGTTTGCTTAGATTTTTATTACATAATTAGGCCCTGATTTCTTCTACCTTTCTTCCTCATCTCCAGAGTCTGGATTGGGTCTGAGAAGAAAGTACCAATTCTGTCCTTTTTCTGTTCCTCAAATTGCTATATAGAATCATAGAATCATTAAGGTTGGAGAAGCCTCCTAAAATCAAGTCTGACCATTAACCCTGCACTGCAATGTTCATTGCTAAGCCATGTTCCAAAGTGCCAAATGTATATTCAATATAATGATTGCAACACTCTTGATCTGAAGTGTGACTTGGCTACCGGCCATATTCCAGTCAGCACAAATGTTATCCATAAGTCCCTTGATATCTTTCAAAAATCTTTATTTTCTAGCCCCCTTGACATCTTCACAGCCTTTTTAGCTTAGCTTTCCACCATTCTTTGTAGATTTTGCCTGCAGGAAAGGAAGTATATTACCATCATTAAATTTGTCTTTCCTGCACAAGCCTTTCACCTTGATGTCTGCACATGTTTTTGCCTATTGATGGACATTCTGCCCAGCCTTTAAGACAGATGAGTGTGAATGCTCTCACTTTATAATCAGGTCCATGTACATGAGTGTGATGACATTGAGATGACAGAAGCACTAAAACCGTACCAGCCTAACTTGACAATCTGCAAAAATAAACTGCTGCACTGAGAAGGCAATATTATGGATTTTGGCACCCAATTTCATTGAAATATCTCTATGTATGGCTGCACTGCACTTTTTTAATGTGTCCTGCAGTACAGAGAGGTGAAGTGACTTTCCCAGGAATGTGCAGCAAATCTTTAGCTGAGCTGGACTTGGAAAATGGATTCCTACTCTTCTTTTTTCACCGCTAAACAAGGCTGACTTGTTTCTGCATTTTATAGTGATAATATCATTTTAAATATGATTTTAAATGAGTGCTTTTTTTTAAAGGGGATGAGGGAGAGAGACTTGCACAAACATGAGTAGAATTGGTAGTGACAGCAGTTGGCTAACAAATGTGTCAGCTATAATTTCCATTGTTCAAGACAAAAACTAATTCCCAAGGTACAGCCCTTCTACGGGGCTGATATTGTACTCAAATGCTTCTGATGTTTGATCACTACTGTCCCAGGAATGTCAAACATATCCAGCTGGGTAATCTGATGGAGAGGAAGGGCATCTTCCTTTTTTTTTGACTTTTGCCAAGAATGCTATCTCTGGAGCATAGTTGCTGTCAATACTACTTCTAGAATGATTTCAGATAGATGAGAATAAAAAAACCCCAATGTTTTGGAAGGGTCTGAATCCTTCCTGTAGCCTTCTTTTTTTTTAAATTGTTCTGCTAATTGTAGAACCATGCTGAAGTACCTTTTAAATGCTATCTAAGCAGGGGGGACTACTCTTTGAGGAATAAGCCTGCTAAGAATGGACACATTATTCCGGCACTAAAATCAGAGGTCAGTACTGCAAAATATTATGGGACAAAAGAAAATTATTTGAATGCCTAAATGAACATCGTGTGCTTACACAAGATGAAATTCTTTTTTACCTCTCTTGGAACTCAAAGATCTGTCCTTCCTCTCTCTCCCCAGCTCGGCCTTTTTTTATATATGGCTTTATCTTTTCAGAGTAGTATACAGTACTAATAGCATGCCATTTATTCCCCCTGCCCTGTATGCCTTACATTCTCTAGTCTTTCCGTTACAGTTCCCCAATTTGTTTTATTTTTATTATATCATTATGAAAAATCCACCAGTTACTCATAGAGTACAAACTTAAACCCTCGGAGCTCTGGCATTCCCTTTTTATTTTTAAAATACAGCTACATAAATAACATCATATTTCCAGGTGTCGTGGGTTGACCCCGGCCAGGGGCCAGGTGCCCACTCAGTCACTCTATCACTCCCCCTCCCACTGGGAGAGGGGAGAGGATAATATTGAAAAAAAACTATCAGGGTGAGTAAAGGCAGTTTTATTACAGTGGAGGAAAAAAATAGAACAAGCAAGTTGAAAGTTGCGCGCGCAAGAGCAAGAAGAGAAAACAATCAATCTCTACTTCCCATCAGCAGCGATGTCTGGACACTTTCTGGGAAGCAGGGCTCCAGCACACGTGATGGTTGCTCGAGGAGGCAAACATGGACAAGTCCCGAATGCCTCCCCCTCCTCCTCTCTTCCTTCCCTTATATATCTGAGCTGATGTCATATGGGATGGAATATCCCTTTGGCTGACTGGGGTCAGCTGGTCTACTGGTGTCCCCTCCCAGGATCTTGCCCCCCCCATCCCCTTCAGTGGGGGAAGGAATGTCACAGGGACAGTACAGCTTGGCAGTAGCCAAAACACTGCTCTGTTATCAACACCAGCTACTAAAGTAAAGTACAGAAGTGTAAGGCCTGTGAGCTTTACTCCAGTCAGACTTAATACAATTTCCACCCCTTATTTTATACTATTTGCATCATGCTTAGAAATTCTTTCTTACTCACACATGCAATTTAAGTTACATCTTTAAACTATCTCTATTACATTAACTACTATTTCTTGTCTTCTTGCATCTTTCTACGTGGTTTCTATTTCTAGTAGAGTGGGGGGTCAGGGCAGGAGGAGTAGTAAACTTGATTGTCGAGGACTGGCACCATTTCTGTTCATTGTGGGTTTTTTTTTGCCTTTTGTTGAAATTCGTTCTTTGTCAGTTAATGTCTCTTCTGTTACTTACATCTTGCAACATACAACTTTTAACATGCATTATTCTTACCCCAAGGTTAAATCACCTTGGGGTACATACTGGGTTTCTCTATCTTCCCGCATTACCCACTAAGTGCACTTAGGTTTTTGGGCAAAGACAATCTCACGAATGGGTTTGCCCTTCCCCATGGGGGACGCAGCTCACACTGACTTTCTTAGCTACTTTTTTATGTGTAGTGCAGGAACTTTGTCTCCCTCTACAGTGTCTAAGGGTTTCGTTTGGGCGGGACTAGGGCGGTTAACAGATCTTCTAGTATTGACTAGCTAAGTGGCTTCTGCTAAATTCACATCTCAATGTTTCTATGTCTCATTACTTAGTGCCCATAGCATAGTTTTTAACAGTCTATTATATCTTTCAATCTTTCTAGAGGCCTGTGGGTGATAAGGAATATGATATATCTACTTAATGCTATGCTTCTTTGCTCAAGAGTTAATAAGATTATTTTGAAAATGAGTCTTATTGTCTGACTCAATTCTATTTGGGGTTCTATGTCGCCACAAAATGTGTCTTTCAAGACTTGAAATTGTGTTTTGAGCCATGGCGTGGTTTACTGGATACGTTTCTAGCTAGCCGGTTGTGGCTTCTACTATGGTGAAGATGTAACTTTTGCTTTGGCGTGTTCGTGGTAATGGTTTAATGTAATCAATTTGCTAGGCTTCACTATACTGGAACCTCAGTCACTGCTTTCTACTTTAAAGAGGCTTCACTCGTGTGGTTCGCTTGATGGCAGTGCATGTTTCACACTGATGAATAACTTGTGTGATGGCTTCTATGGTCAGATCTACTTCTCGATCACGAGCTTATCTGTATGTTGCATCTCTTCTAAGATGCCTTGATGTTTCGTGGGCTTATTGGGCTATAAATAGCTCACCTTTTTTCTCGTAATCTAGATCTACTTGAGCTATTCTAATTTTGGTGGCTTTATTTACTCGTTCATTGTTTTGATGTTCTTCAGTGGCACGACTTTTGGGCACATAGGTATCTACATGGTGTACTTTCACAGTCATGTTTTTTATTTGTGTAGCAATGTCTTGCTATAATGTAGCAGCCTAGATGGGTTTTCCTCTGCGCTGTTAGTTGGTTTTCTTCTACTGCTGTAGCTATCTTCATAGGGCATTAGCTACTATTCAGGAGTCAGTATAGAGATAGAGTATGGGCTACTTTTCTTTTTCAGCAATCTCTAGGGTTAGTTGGATGGCTTTCATTTCTGCAAACTGGCTTGACTTACTTTCTCTTTCAGCAGTCTCAATGACTTGTTGTGTGGGATTCCACACAGTAGCTTTTTATTTTCGATGGTTTCCTGTCACTCAACAGGATTTATTAGTAAATAAAGCATATTTTCTTTCGTTTTTTGGTAACTCGTTATATGGTGGTGCTTCTTGGGCATGAGTCACTTTCTTAGACAGTGTTCTAAAATCTCCGGCTTCTGGCTAACTCAAAATCTTTTCTAGGATTCTTGGGAAGTTGGGTTTTTTTATTCGGGTTCGTTGTGTAATTAAGGTTACTTACTTACTCTATGTAGCACTGGTTGCATGATGCACAGAGGGAATGTTTTTTTTGAACATCTAGTGTAGGACAGGCAATCGTGGTGCCAAGAGGAGACATGCTTTTGTCTCAACAACTTCTGAGGCTGCTCGAACTTCTTCATAAGCTGCTAGTATTTCTTTTTCAGTTGGAGTATAGTGGGCTTCTGATCTTCGGTAACTCTTGCTTCAGAATCTTAATGGCTGACTTTGGGTTTTTCTTGCGGTTTTCTGCCAGAGGCTCTAGGTGAGACTTTGCTCTCCAGCTGCAGTGTAGAGTATATTTTGCACATTTGGTCCTGTCCGAACAGGCTCAAGAGCCACCGCACGAGTTATTTCTTGTTTGATTTGCTCAAAGGCCTGTTTCTGCTTAGGGCCTCACTTGAAGTCATTCTTTTTCTGGGTCACTCGGTAGAGGGGGCTTACAAGTTGACTATAGTTTGGAATGTGCATTCTCTAGAATCTTACAAGGCTTAAGAAAGCTTGTGTTTCTTTTTTACTAACTGGTGGAGACATATTGGTAATTTTGTCAACTACTTCTGTAGGTACATGACGGCGTCTATCTTGCCATTTTATTCTTAGAAACTGGATTTCTTGTGCAGGTCTTTTCACTTTACTTTGTTTTATGGCAAGACTAGTTTTCAGAAGAATTTGGATTATTTTCTTCTTTTTTTCAAAAACTTGTTTTGCTGTATCACTTCATACAATGTTATCATCAATATATTGCAGGTGTTCTGGAGTTCTACTTTGTTCTAGAGTAGCTTGGATCAGGCCATGGTAGATGGTGGGGCTGTGTCTCCACCCTTGGGGCAGTTGGTTTTAGGTGTATTGGACACTCTTCTAAGTGAAAGCAAATTGTGGCTTGCACTCTGCTGCTAGAGGGATTGAGAAAAATGCATTAGCTATGTCAATCGTGGCATACTATTTGGCTGCTTTTGACTCTAGCTCATATCGGAGGTCTAACATGTCTGGTACGGCAGTACTGAGAGGTGGTGTGACTTTATTCAGGCCCCGATAGTCTACTGTCAGCTGCTATTTCTTATTTGACTTCTCCACTGGCTATATGGGGCTGTTGAAAGGTGAGCGGGTCTTGCTGATAACTCTTTGGCTCTCTAGTCGACGAATTAGTTCATGGATAGGAGTCACGGAGTCCCGGTTGGTACGATACTGCCTCTGGTGCACTGTCTTGGTAGCAATTGGTATTTGTTGATCTTTTACTTGTAGTAATCTTACGATGAAGGGATTTTCTGAGAGGCTAGGCAGGGTGGATAACTGTTTGATTTTCTCTGTATTTACTGCAGTTATGTCAAAGGCTTATCGATATCTCTTTGGATCTTTAAAATACTTTTTCTTGAGGTAGTTGATGCCAAGGATACAAGGGGCTTCTGGGCTAGTCACGATGGGGTGCTTTTGCTATCTGTCTCCTGTTAAGCTCACTTCAGTTTTTACTACTGACAACTCTTGGCATCTTCTTGTCACTCTAGAGATCTAGATGGCTTCTGCACTCTTGTGCTTTGATGGCATCAGTGTACACTGTGCACTGGTGTCTACTAAAGTTTTGTACTTCTGTGGATCTGATGTGCCAGGCCATCGAATCCACGCTGTCTAGTATACTCGGGTCATCTCTTTCTTTTTCTTGGCCGGAGGCAGGGACCCTCTATTCTTGTTCCTGGTCAGAATATTCACTGTCTGACTTTTGTGATGCTAAATCAGAAGTTCCCTCCTCAGGACTGTAGGAAACAGTTTTAGTTTTTTTATATCTGGGAAATCGTTGATTGTCTTCTGGTTTTTCTGTGGTAACTACACTGACAGTCTTCTTGGGTGGTTTTTTCTTAATAGGTTTTTTCTTTTTCAGTTTTTGGACCCGGGCGCTCAGTTTAGAGGTGGGTTTACTATCTTATTTCTTCATGTCTTCTCTATGCTCACGCAGAAAAAACTAGAGCTCGTTACGTGGCCTGTTCTTGGGGATTCTTTTCTCTCTGACTGGGGTTGGAGAGGAGCGATCTTTTGGGCTGCTTCTAAAAGTTGGGGTGGTGGCTCGCAGGGATGAGGGAGCACTCAGAGTTTCTTCTACATTTCGGAGCCAGGCGGACGCTAACTCTACAGTTGGTGTATCTATTTTTGGGTAATAAAGTGCCGCCAAGCTGCTGGAATATGATGCTGACGCACTTTGAACCACTTTCTTCTACATGGTAAGTGTACAAGGGATATCTTCTGGATCTATGGTGACGCTATCATCTTTTAGATCACTATAGACAATTTCTAGCACTGCTAATTCTCTCAAGTACTGGATACTTTCATTTACATTGGTCCACTTCCTTGGGGACTTTACAAGATCTTCCTTAAAAGGATATCTTGCCTTCACACTGGAAAGAAGCCGTCTCCAGAGGCTACAAGTTGCTTTTTTCTTTGCAAGTCTTCTTTCAATTTCTCGATCCCTAGCAAGGGATTCCAGCTGTTGGGCTTCATGACTTTCTAAACTGCTGACTATCGGCTTTATTATCTCAGCATTGCAGCAGCTATGCAGGAATCTTCTCACCTGACTGGCAGTTGTAATCCTTTCGCAAGTCTCGAAGTTCGGATGGGGTCAGGGACCGAGTAACTTCGGTCTCCTGTTTAATCTGCCTCACTCCCTTCGATGCCTTTGCTGAGGGACCTGCCTCTTGATCTAGCCCCATCTCTTCTTCTTCTTTTTTTTCTTCTTCTTTTCTTACTAATTGGCCTGAAACTTGCTTTGTCTATTTTTTTTTTTCACTACTGGGGTAATTAATGTAGTTGTTGTGGTTTGGGTTCTTATCTCAGACATAGTTGTTATGGTTTGTATCTTTGCTTCAGCCACAGCTGTAGTTTGTGTATCTGTCTCAGCTATAGTGTCCTCAGGCACAGTTTGAGTTCCTGCCTCAACTACAGCTTTCTGAGAATATTGAACAGAGGCCCGGTAGGCCCAGGCCAGCCCCCAGTACAGGGCGAGAAGCTGCTCGCATTCCTGGGAGTAAACGAGGCACCCTTCTGTCAGCCGACGGGCCAGTTTGTTAGGGTTATTTACCTCTTCAGGAGTAAACTCCCAGGCAACAGGAGGTGATAACCGCCCTAGGAACCTGCCCAAATCCCTCCATATACCTTTCCACCCAGGAACTGGGTACCTCAGGGCAGATTTTAACAGCTCCTCACCCAAGGGTCGTTTCCTTCTGTACCAGGGAGATGACAATTTCCCTGAATTCCATAAGGTAACAACAGTGTTGGCTAATATTATTAATAATATCAGGAAGCTTATGTAAGGGTTGGCAATAATCACAGGAGCCTGCAGTAAAAGATCATCCATACTCAAATTCACCCAGGGCAGAGAGAAGGAGTTATATTCATTCACAGTCATTGTTTGTTTCAACATGTTCCAAAACATAGCAAAACAAAGATAAGCAGTGTGGCAGCCGAAG
This sequence comes from Eopsaltria australis, assembly GCA_034509425.1. NCBI lineage: Eukaryota > Metazoa > Chordata > Aves > Passeriformes > Petroicidae > Eopsaltria > Eopsaltria australis. Next base: position 56,010 of record JAVTVJ010002285.1, on the reverse strand, counting down.
GCCGTATGCCACGCAGGAGTTTGCTACTTGAGAGCTGGTATTAGTAATTACTAGAGCATGCAATATATGTATATATATATAAAACTGCCTTTATCTCGCCCCACGTTCAGGCGCCAAATGAGACTGTCGTGGGTTGACCCCGGCCAGGGGCCAGGTGCCCACTCAGTCACTCTATCACTCCCTCTCCCACTGGGAGAGGGGAGAGAATTATATTGAAAAAGGCTATCAGGGTAAGAAAAGGCAGTTTTATTACAGTGGGAAAAAATAGAACAAGCAAGTTGAAAGTTGTGCGCGCAAGAGCAGAAGGGAAAACAACCAATCTCTACTTCTTATCAGTAGCAATGTCTGGACACTTCCTGGGAAGCAGGGCTTCAGTACGCGTGACGGTTGTTCAAGGAGGCAAATATGGACCAGCCCTGAGTGCCTCCTCCCCCTCCTCTCTTCCTTCCCTTATAGATCTGAGCTGATGTCATATGGTATGGAATATCCTTTTGGCTGACTAGGGTCAGCTGGCTTGCTGGTGTCCCCTCCCAGGATCTTGCTCTTTCCCATCCCCTTCAGTGGGGGAAGGAATGTCACAGGGACAGCACAGCTTGGCAGTAGCCAAAACACTGCTCTGTTATCAACACCAGCTACCAAAGCAAAGTACAGCAGTGTAAGGCCTGTGAGCTTTACCCCAGTCAGACCCAGTACACCAGGTCATAGGCACTCCGAGATGCAGCTGAGGTCTGGCACAGGAGAAACTCTCCATAACCTTGCAATCTAAACAGGGATTATTTTAGGATGTGGACCAACTTCTGAAATTGTATCTGTGCGTAATCAGGCTCTGGTAATTTTTTTTCATGCAAAGTGTGGAGTGTCCAAAGCCAGGACACTGGAGGCTTCTCTCTCACTGTTTGTACATGGCACTTGCTGTGCCACATCAGACTGTTTTCTGTGACATCAACTGCCCTTCCCTTCTAGTGGTCAAAAATATTGATTCTGGGAAAGCTGACGGAGCCCTCTATGAACCAAGTGTGCAGAGCTCTACTTGGGGATGGAACAGACTCTTTCTAATTCTGTCAAGGAGATTTGTTTACAGTTTCACATGGTATTATCAAGTTTCAAACTGTGTTGTCATTACACTACTTGGACTGCACTTTTTTGATAATTATAATAGTGTAACAGATCTCTGAGATTAAATCTATCAAAACAAAAAAAAATCTCCCAATTTCCTCAACTCTCAAAGAGAACAGTCTAGTCTGTAATTTCCCATCTTAGACAGAAGATTAATCTTGATTCATTGAAGCCATCAAGTACTGCTACATTCTTAGTAGAGAGGGATGAATGACGGGAAATATTACATTTGTTAAAAATGGGCCCATGAACAAAAATTTTAGTAAAATATTATTGAACATTTATTTGTAGAACAAGGGCAAAAACTGCACTGGGTGCATAGCATATCTGCTAGAGGCACGGGTTTAGTTCCTTTTACAATGGGTTATATACTTTTAACGGTTACATATTCATTAAGCTCAGAAGAAAATTTACATTTCAAACAACCCTTTCCCCCTGGTCTCTGCCCCCCTTCTTGCCAGAATGTCGAATTTTAGCCTGTCTGACATTGTCCAGGAAGAGGCTTTGAGAGCTGTGAACTGATCTTCTCTTGTTTCCCTTGAAATTCCTTTGCACTGCAAGTCATCAGCTAAAAGATGTTTATAGCTATATATTTATGACTACATTTTCCAATAGATCGCAATTATCTAGAGGTTATAATTTTACTACAATCTTGTTTCTCCTTAACTATATTTTATCATAACACTATTTCTACAAATTATACGAAGAGTCAACATTTATCATTTACTCATCCGTTACACGTTGAAAAAAATTACAACAGCATTGTCATAATTATGTTATTGCCTTTAGCAGAGGCCATGTGGAGCGCTTTCATCCTTTGCCTACTGGTTTGACATAGCACATATTGCTATGTCCTGTACTCCAATAATGACACCTGTACTATGTGCTTAAATGGTTTAATGTTCTCTTCTCCATTTGCTGTAACAAGCCCATTCAATAATGAAAATTGAATGAATGTTTGTGTTGTCAGATTAGCTTTAAATGATCTTCAAGAAAATATTTTTCCTTTCCCACGACATCACAGCAAGGCAGTTCTCAGTGGGGCTGACGCTCTCAGAAAGTTTTCTCATTCTGAGCAGAAGCTGCTTCCCTCTGTTTCCAGCAGAAATGAAGCCAACTGTTCCTGCTGAAAGATGGTGGAGGTTCTACTGTCTGCTGAGAATCCCAGTATGAAGTGCTGAACATTTAGAAAGAACCATTCTATCTGTGGGCTGTTGAGGTGTCTTGAAAGGTCCATTTGTAGCAGCATCTGAAGGAATAAATTAAACTCTGAAGCTTCTTTGAAGGGAAATTTTTTAATAAAAAGTATTGTAAAGGTAAAAAAACCTTGAAAAAAATCTTCATGTATTGTCTATATAAGATGTCTGTGATCTTTTAGTAGAATAAAAATCTGGATTAATTATTCCATTACTGTGGCTATAAAAAAAAATGAAAGATCAAACCCAAAGTGCCAAGTTTCTTAAAGAACCCATATTTAAGAATAATTTTACTTAGTAAATTAATTAATAGATTTATGTATAACATCTCAGGAAATTCATTATATGCCTGTTCAGTTAATGCTGTGATTCTTAATGTATGCTGTGCTTCTCATACATAGGAAAACCACTGAATCTGTATTTTAAGTTCAAAACTCAGCTCAGCTGAAGGTATACAGACATGGCAAGTACCTCCATAGTACATACTAATTAATTTTATTTTTTATTCTTTAACTTGTTTTCAACATTGTTCTAACTGTTCCCCTTGACTGTTGAAGTCACTGGAGCAAACAAGGTTGAAGCAAGCACAAGATGATGGCTGTAGAAATTAATCAACAATTAATAACTGCATCTGTGGAATGGGTTTAGAAATACTTTCTTAAATCTCCAGGACTTTTGAGGGTCAGTTTTTGAGCATCCTGAGCTTTAATATTAATTAGCTCTTTTACAGAAAATTTCAACTGACTTTCAGACACTGTTGACATAGTAGGCTCTATACTCCTAGAGGATATATCTTCATCGCCAAAAACAAGCAGTGTTTAATAGTCAAGTGGTTTACTCCAGGAGTACTGCTCCATATGGAATCTCAGGGAAGAGAAGGTGCAGGTGATTTCACAGCATTGTGGCTGGCTATGGCCAATGCAATATGCCTCCTTGGAGATGTACCTCTAACACGTGTAGTGTTTTTCAGTTCGCCTATTCGATTTTTTGACCAAATGCCAGCACACCTACCTAAATTTACCTCATGTTTGCTGTGAGATGAGGATTAGGAGTAGGCAAAGCAAGCTCAAACTTTATAAAGTATAAAGAAACTTTATTAATACACCTAAGACAAAGAAAAAAACAAGAAAAACCAGAACAAACTCCTCAGACCACCCCTCCTTCCCCCACCTCTCCATTTCTTTCTCCCCGACAACATACAAAAGACAACACTTCAACCTCCAGTCAGTTTACCACCTCTGAAATAGCTCTCGATTCAGTTCATTTAGGGAGAGAAGTTTCTTTTGCTTACACCATGGATCTTCTGTAAGAAAAATACAGTTTTTATGGGTCTTCTGCCTCACCATTAGCCGCCGCCCCGAAGAAAGATCAGCTTAATGGTGGATCCCTCCCACACCAGTAGCCTTCCCACAGCCACTATGGTGGGTCATGAACAGTCCACGGGGTACCTGTTTTAAGGATGCACAGTTCAATTGTAGCAACAAAGAAAATCCCTCCTTCTGTGCTGAGCAACACAGGTTCTCCTGACAACACAAGTTCTCTGGCATTCCCCAGGGACCAGTGTAGAGTTCGAGGGTCGGTTTCAGACGGCCGGGACAGATGAGAGATCTCTGCAGTCAGTTTGTAGAGCATGAGGTTTATTGTAAAAGAATGTTAATGTAAGAGACCTGCTGAGAGCTGCCAGACGCAGCCCGGAGCAGGTCAGAGAGACGAGAAGAGCTAAGAGCGAGGATCTAAGAGAATTGAGAGTGAAGGTCTAAGAAAGCAGTTAAGAGAGAGGATTTAAGGAAGTTAAACGAAGAGAGCTAAGAGAGGTTGAAGAAGAAGAGAGAAGAGAGCGAGCTTGTCGCTTACAATACAATAAATCATCTTCTGTGTTGAATATTCTAATTTTCATTAACCAATCTAGAAGAAACTACAAATCTTATAACATTAGCATACAGCCTATGAGAACTGTTGCATTACCATACAGCGTTATATTTTAAACTCTAAAAGCTGCTTTTTGGACCCCCTGCCAGGTTGGTAGGGTCTGCTCTGACCCTTGGACCTGTCTGCAAGCAGAGGGTGTTGTTTAATCAAAGGGGGGATTACCTGCAGTGGCCATGCCATTGTTTTCTAGTTGTTCAGTAACTGGGGTTTGGTATCTCAAAGCTTGTCTTCACTTCAATCTCGCTTACAGTTTCTAGATTCTCAGCATCTTTTGCTAGGTAATCATATAAGGTTTTCTTATTTCATCTTCCCCAACAGACCAGGGCTCTGGGTCACAGCCTCTCTTCTGTCTTGGTTCAAGTTTCTCATCAGGCTGAACTTATTTCAACACTTACTTGTCTTTACTCAGGTGTTTCCATTCATTGGCTGCAATTAGAACCTCACATCCCCCCCTTGGACTATTCCTTCATATATTACAGGGAATTTATTAGCTCAGTCCCCAACCATGCTTCTACAAAAGAATTTTCAGCTTCACTCTTGAAGCACTTCTCATACACCTCCCTCTATGCATCAGTTTTGCTTCCTTCACTGACTTTAAAGTCTCTATGCAGCATTTATGTCGATGTCCTCACTCGTTCCTCTCTCTGTGCAAGGAAGGATGGGTGTCTGTTAGTCCAGGCATGGATAGAGTTAATCTCTCTCTCTCCGGCAGTGTGATGATCACGTGGTCCCTGCCAGGCTGTTTGAAAAGGTCTGAGCTGGATGGCAGGCGCACTCAGAGTCTCTGTGCCTGGCTCTGCGGAGCTGGCTCGGCCTGGTAGGGCCGGCCGGGCCCGGGGTGACAGAGCAGGGCCTGGCTCGAACTGGATGGAGTCCGGGCCGGTCCTTGCCTGGCCCAGAGCAGGGGGCTTGGCCCTGTCTAGTGTAGCTGACATGTCGGCTGAACTGTATCTGCTGAAAATTCCATCTGGTTCCTCCCCCATGCCCAGCTGCAGCTGCACGGCCACCTTAAACCTCCCTTCCCCTCCCTCCCTCCCTCCTTTGGAAGGAGGGTGGGCCTTACTGGGGAGAGAAGCAGGGAGATGCTCCTCTCTACACAGTAGCAGGCCAAAAGAGAAAGAGACTCAGAGGGTCTTTGCTTATATATCATTTTTTCCTCGAAGGCGGATCAACTTATAATTGGTTTACCTACATATAAGTCTTTACAACAACCTGGTTATTGGCTCTCTCTCTCAGGGAGGAAGTTGTATCACTTCCTGCAGCATAGGTCATGTCCTAGATTTTGACCCCTCCTGACTAACCCAGGACAAACAGCTAGGTAATAATTCCATTGGGAATTTTTTAAGCAGTACCTGTCTTGATTTAAAAAAGAAAACAGAAAACCAACTAAACACATCAGTTCTTGAGATGCAGGCAAAGTCATAGCAGAAGAAAACCCAGGCCTCAGCATGCTCTCATTCTAAAGAGAAGGGTAAAGGAAGAGTGGGAAGTAGAAGGGGGAAAAGATGAAGGGCTTGTTTGGATGAAGAGCTCTCCCAGTATTATCCCAGGGCAGCGATTTCAGGACAGCTCTTCAAGTAGCCATTAGTACTCCAGAATAAAAATTCCTTTTTCTGTCTTGATTTCTGTCTCTTTGGTACTACCTTAAAGCGCCCCACACCTGCTTTTATTTTAAGTGTCTCACTGTAATAAATCATCAGGGCACCACCCTCAACTGAAGGATCCTTTCCTCTCCAAAACCAGCTAAACAGTTTTTACTATTCCTTGTATACCATAACTTACAGAGACACTGGGAATGGTAGCACACTTATAGCCACTCCTTTGAGTCTTCTAAGCACTTTGTAATTTCAGCTGGTAATTTCGGGGAGATTTCTAAGGAAACCCTCAGTGCTTTAGGAGGTGGTTTTAGTGACTCAGAGTCAAGACCTTTTCTCTGAGTAAATAATAAATTATGTACCCCAGCACATTTCTCGCACATGAGACACGCATCTGTAGGTTGATTGCCTGTGGTCATCAATTATCCTTGAGCTGTTTGCATAAGCCTAAAGGCATTTTGCCCTGATAACCCAGGCAGGTCAGTTTGATTGCAGTTTGCCATCTGCGTATCTGACATTTCGATTTTAAATGGGCAGTTGTTGCTTCTGCTCCCTACCTGCTGTGCACTGCTGAAAAGCACTGGAGGATGGATCTCATTGTTAGGTGAAGGCATAAATAGAGTCAGGGAAAGCAGCAGACAAACTCGAGGTGCCCTCCAGTGTAAAGCTGGGGTCAAAGGACAGAGTCATCATATTTTAATATTCAGATTTACCGGTTCAGCTAACCCATACCAGGCATGTCCAGAGAAGTGCTATTTTCAGTGAGGCTGCAGTAAAAAATGCCAGAGCTCATAATAGGACTTCTTAATTAAAGTGCTGGGTAGTTTTAGCAAGTTAAGGCAAAGGAACACCTGTAGTTCTTTAAAACACACCAGGGAGAAGCTATACAGGATTGTGTGGTCCATGCCCAGCACTGCTGCATCCCCACCCCGATGGAGCCTACCAGGATACCAGATACACAAAGTGAGTCTGAATATAATTAATGATTTATAAAATGCATTGGGAGTCTCTTGGAATGAGCAGTGTTTATTTTCCTAATGAATTACTGCTGTTTTTAACAGTTTTGTTTGTATGTTTAACTTTTTTGCTTGAAATATTTTTTAACTTTTGAGCAGAATGTTCTTTTGAAATGTTATTCTCCTTTTCAGTCTAAATACTGGCATGATATTTTTAGGAAGTGGTTTTGAATGCATCATCTTCTGCTCTGCAATCTTGGATGCTTAATTGACTCAAGCTTCTGAAGAGGTTGAGCATCGACCGCTTTCCTTTCTAAGTTGTAGAGATGAACAAAGTCCAACCACTATCAGACAGAGCAACCAAGAAAACTGTATCCCAAAATTCAGTGAGTGCTTTCTGAATATTTGTGGATCAGCTTCTTTTACAAAGATGATCACTTTATTAAGAATAATCATTTTTGTAAAGCTAAACTAAAAAGCAAGGCCTATCTGTCAAGACAAGAGACAGCCGACCATAATCAAATATAGCAAGATATGCAATAGTAATGTATCTGAACATTGTACTCCTTAAATTTGAATGCAAGTAAAGTAGATACAAGTAAAAGAAACTGACAGAGACCAGAGCAGAAAATGGAAGCGTGGTGAGCATAATAGTGTTTTGATTTTTGATTTTTTTTTTTTTTTTTTTTTTTTTTTTGTATGGACGCAGAATTGCAGCTTTGATAAATTTTTCAGATGTATTTAGTTTGGAAAAAATAATCTCATTCATCATGGAAGTAATCACATTAATCCCTGTTTTGCTTTGTTAAATCTCCTTGTAGTGGTACAAGGGCCTTGTGTGAGTCTTGTGACGAGTAATTCCTGCCACTGGCAGTTTTCTAACTGCAGAGCCTGTGAGAAAAGCTTTGCCGTGTTCAAGACGCATCTTGTAGGGCAAGAGCTGCACAGTTCCTAGAGCTTCTGGCTCTGAAAACCTTCTTCTGCAGACTTTCCAAGTATTTAGAAGAGGAACACCATCTTGAAGGCTGTATGAGGTACATGACGTGTGTTTTCCACTGTGCCTAGAAAAGTAACCACTTTTTCCAGTTTGGAAGTTTCCCCTTCTTTCCTCTTTTGCATTGTTTCCTGAATTCCATCTACAAATAATCCAAGTTTTGAAACTAAGTAATGAAGGTCTTCAGCACACAGAAGTCAGGAAATAATGATTACAATGACAGCCTCATTGTAGTGTGTGTTTTGATAATATGTGCTTTAAAATTGGAGTCTAACACTGCAGTCAATACCATCTTATGAATGCATATTGAAAGTAAATCTCAAATAATTTAATGCAGATCTTCTACCTAAAATATTTCCACGTGTCTTTGATCTAGGCATGTGTATGATTTATATAACTGCCTGAATGAGATTTGTGTTTAATTAGAGTAGTCACTGTAGAAAGATGAGGTTACATTCTCATTTTGTGTGATTTCAAAATTAACCCTGCTGTGAGCAGGGGCTTGAACTGCAGTATCGCCACAAATCCCTTTTAATCTGCTTACTGTAGGTGTCTATAGACAGCTCTGACCCACTGGTTTTTGTTATGGAGCACCATATGGAAAAATCCCATTTGGTTCAAGTGATTTGCCTTATGGATAGGAAAGACAGTGAAAGGCCAAGGAGAAAATATGTAACACAGTTACAGTAAGTAGTCCAACAGACTATATAAGAGAGTTCACCAAATAAGATATCAATTCCCTGATTTTCTTTTTTTTCTTTCAACTCTTCCTCATGAGATGATTCTTAGATTGCAACACTGATATCAGCACAGTGTGTTCTAGAGCATGTCCTTTAGGAATAACTGTGCATGATGTTTTATTTTGTTGTGGAAGAAATTGTTGCGGTGGTTCCGAACCAGAGGACTTCCGGACAGGTTCCACGGACAGAGGGCTTCCCCCCGGAGCTCCCAGGGGCAGCAGTTGGACCACCAATCCACGGACCCAAGCTCCTGCTATTGGTTCCTTGATTTGTCTGTTATGTTTCCCCCCTCTGGGAAATTCCCTGTCCCTCCATAGTTCATTCATTGTTCTCTCTGTTCCCCTCCCCTCCCTAAACCCCATTTGATCATGTACCCCAGCCCCTCCCCTGTATTGCCCCCTGCCCTCATCCTATTGGGTGTTGTTCCTCCCTTAAATACCGATGTAATAAGCTGCTCTTGGCTCTTGGTTCATGTGCTCCCTTTGGAGGCAATAAACCTACCGAACTCACATACCAAGAGACCTCCTTCTCTGGTAGTTCTTTGCTGTTTCACCACGCTCCGGGGGCAACATCTCCCCGGACCGAACGCGGACCAGCTGTGCCCGTTGTCGCCACTCCGAGGAAGTCTTCCTGATCGCGAACGACTTCCTAGGGTAGCGCTAGGACTCTGCTGCCGGTACCAGGGTGGGACCGAAGCAGGGAACGCAACAAGAAATAGCATCTTTTCCTCCCCTCAAAGACCATGTGATGTTGAATGTAACAACATTCTACTGGCTTCTTTAAATATGTATGCACCTGTTTCTCAGTCTTAGAACAAAATCAGGGTAAAATAATCATACTCTCATGCTTAAGTGAGCTGGTAGGACCAAAGCCATTCCTCAAGGGATCTGTGAACTGGGTTGTAGCTGTTGTAGATCGTGCTGTGCCTCTGCCCTTGTTACCTATGCTGTGATATCCTCAGAACATCTGGAGTTTCCACTGCTGCTCAAGACCCTCATGGGTTTTACAGAAGCCTTTGTTGTGGAGTCTCCCGTAATTGCATCACAAATTCCAATGCTTGCTAGATCTTTTCCTCAAGAAGTGTGCCTTGGACTTACTACTAAAAATTGGATTTTCATCTCATTCCATTTTATCTTCTGTACAAAGCCAATACAAGCACAGTGGGTAAATTGGAATTGCAATAATATGCCTGCAATTGCCAGCCAATCAAATCTAAGAGTACATTTTCTCTAAAGTTTTTGAACTAGAATTGCACTTGCTACTTAATGGGACATGATCTGCAATGACTTGGTCCAACATATAGGCTTTCAGATAATGAAGCTTACAAGGCCTAATACGAATACAAACGTCGTGAACGTGCACTTTTGTTTTCATTAAAGCACTTTTACTTGAAGATTTAAGTACTGCTCCTCAGTGGTTTGTATGCAAACTGTGTCACTGAGCAAAAATGACTGAAATTGAAAGAGACAATGTCCATGTCGTGGGTTGACTCCGGCCAGGGGCCAGGTGCCCACTCAGTCACTCTATCACTCCCCCTCCCGCTGGGAGAGGGGAGAGGATAATATTGAAAAAGACTATCAGGGTGAGTAAAGGCAGTTTTATTACAGTGGGGAAAAAAAAAAATAGGACAAGCAAGTTGAAAGTTGCGCGTGCAAGAGCAAGAAGGGAAAACAATCAATCTCTACTTCCCATCAGCAGCGATGTCGGAACACTTTCTGGGAAGCAGGGCTTCAGTACACGTGGCGGTGGTTCAAGGAGGCAAACATGGGCCAGCCCGGAGTGTCTCCTCCTCCTCCTCTCTTCCTTCCCTTATATATCTGAGCTGATGTCATATGGTATGGAATATCTCTTTGGCTGACTGGGGTCAGCTGGCCTGCTGGTGTCCCCTCCCAGGATCTTGCCCACCCCATCCCCTTCAGTGGGGGAAGGAATGTCACAGGGACAGCACAGCTTGGCAGTAGCCAAAACACTGCTCTGTTATCAACGCCAGCTACCAAAGCAAAGTACAGCAGTGTAAGGCCTGTGAGCTTTACCCCAGTCAGACCCAATACAGTCCATTCTGTATTCTCTCACCAAGGTTAATTGAGTGTGCTATCAATAACTTGCAGAACAGTACAGGGGCATCTACAGTCCTTTATGCAGTTAGAAAATCTTAACAACTTCTAGGACACAATAATTTAGACATTTAAAAAAAAAAACCAACACAGATAATTGGTGGTGCTCTTTACCTGTGCAACATGCCACAAGTCTGTTCTTCTAGATGTAAATTTATCATTAGCTCTGTACAAAACCAAGCCAGACTGGTTTTAGCTTGAAGCAAGATTTCATCACTTTGCTTGCCCCACTCAACTAATATTTCATAGTCTCGAGAATTAGTTCTTGTGTGGCCCACTGCTTCCATATTCACAGCAAGATTATCTTCAATTTAAAGCACTGAGTCCATGTCACATGTACTTGAGTATCTCATGAAGTATGTTTGCCTCTTCACCCTCAGAAACTGTTTCCTGTGAGACATTTCTCCAGAATTTGTCTCCAGATGGAAAGGTACAATTTTTTTAAATGAGAGCTGAGTCAGTGTCTTTGTCCAGAGTTTCAAACCCAAGTGCTGGAACTGTGGCTTAATTCTTGAAGCTGCTTAATATGCAAGGATCAAACAGACTTGAGGGTGAGCTTTAAGAAATCAGACCACATGTGAACTTGTGCTTTAAACTGGAAGAATGAGCAGGAGTGAAGGAGCTTAGTGTTAGGCCAGATCATACTTTGAGAGGTTGCCACGTATTCTTTCCATGGAAATCGTTAAGTAGGTGGTTCACTGCTATTGATGTTTGACTAATGTATAAATTCCAGCTTCAACTGACACCTGCTCATGCTCTTGGGTGCTCCTTGTCACTCACGTGCACAGAGCACACATACCTACCCTTCAAGTGTCCACAGACCAGCTCTTTCAGATTTGTATTTGCCAAAGAAAACACGACACACATCACCTGAAGTGTGCTCATGGGACCTCTATTCCTCTCCTCAGGCATACTGTCAACGAACATCTTTCCTTTAGAATCAGTTCCCTAGAGATACACAGGTTCAAAGATACTTTTGCTGAGATGTGTTCAGGTTTGCATGTAGAATGCCTGCTCCTATATGAAGGTAGAAAAAGCACTTCCCATGATGCTGTATTCACCCACTCGTGCACGTAATCTCTTATTCTCACACACATGCAGTCTGCTGCTTTCCATGCATGTGTTGTAGCAAATAATTTAAATCTTTCTTCCCACCCATCCTGCTTAATATGCAAATGTGGATAGCACATCAAGATTAGAAATAAACGTAGCAGAATTACTTCAGTCAACCTGAAATATCAAATGACTCTTTCACACCCTTTGCACAGTTTTCCCTTTTTGCCACATGCAAACTATTGAGTAGTCTGAAGGCTGCATGGCTCCCTGCTGCAGAGCAGCAATTGATTATTTGCTCACTGAAGGACTGGGACCATGGTTATTTTTGCAGAGTGTACAAGGGTTATGCAGAGAGGTTCCAGTGAACCTCCTTGCTATGATGGTGCCCATGCTGTGGGAAGGGAAAATGCAGGATGTCAGACTTGATCTACCTTGAGGAAATTTTTGTGTTTAATTAAGTTTCTGTCTACATGTTAGTTCAGTAACCTATATTCTTACATTATGGTATGACCTGGGTGTTTTTATTCCATATAAGAAGAATCCATTCCAATTTGATATAATTCAATTTTGGATTAAGATAAACAAGAATGAGTTGCACCTAATTCAGAGTAAAAATCTCTACATGTCAAATCATTCAGGAACTGCTGCTGCCCTTTAATTTCAGAGGTGTCATTAATTTCAGAGGTATGATAGTCCAAGTGAACTAAAAAATGCATTGACAAACATGAAATATGTTCCACACTTCTACTTAAAATGGTAGGATCACTGTGCAGAGAAAACCCCAGGAATAGTAACAAGCTAGCATTCACACATAATGGGAAGAAAAGTTGGATTGACCGTCGCAGTTGCATCTTTATATGTATGAATTATTGTAATTGATTTCTTTTAAAATCTTTTCAGAGCCATTCCCAAATGTAGATGCAAATGGGCTGACTTTAGTTTAGAGAAAATAAGTTTTGTAGCACTTAGGCCTTGTAAAAGAGGTTCTGTGTTAAAATGGAAGTTGAGCTGTGAAGACCCATTAAGCAGAAAAAGCACAATTAATACAACAGAGAAGCTCTGAAGGTAAATATGCAAGTGGGGACATTATGCAATGAAGGTATCACAACCGTGCTCATTATAGCACAACACAGATCCCACCAGCAGCATTTCAATGTCTCTGCCCTTGCCTAAATGTGAGGCTTTGTACGTGTATCAGTTTGTCAATTCTTCTCAGAACAAAGGTGGCTGACCTGCAATTATGTGTAATATGTCCAAGATAAGAGGACCATGAAAACATAGTAATTAGATTCCCCATGTTTGTGTTTGCAATATCATAGCTAAATGCATGTTGAACTAGACTTTTGTATTTCATTCTTTCATAAAAGCACAAGAGGAGAGGAAAAATATACAAAGGAAAAGAGGCAAGGCAAACTTCAGTAAAAAAAAACACCACAAATTTTGCAGTCAGATGAAATTTTGTACAAAAATGGGTTTATGCTTAAAAGGACACAGAAACTTTACTTTTTATTACTGAGCTTACTGTAGTTTTACCTTTGTGCAAAATCATATCTGTTGGCACACAATGTAATTTTAGTACTAGAGCTCCAGATTTTTCAGTTATCTGTGATGGCAGGACTAATCTTACACCAAAAAAAACCCAAATAAACAAACAAAAACAAACAAAAAACAGAAATAGCAGTTTTATCACTATCTTACTCTTCTTCCCACTTTACACAGATTTTGTCAGCTGGCCTTATCAAAGAAACATGCAGTAGCTAATTGGAAACATAGAATTTTGTACCCAGCTGTATACACTTGCAGATTTTCTTAGCATTTTGTTGACATATCCCACTCAAATATATTGCTTCAATACAGAGTTCGATATAAGATTAAAAAGTGTTTTTACTAGATTGGATTATTCCTTTATGTAATGAATTCCCTAGGCTGTGCTATGCCCAAAAATAAAGATATTACAGCCTTCCGTTGCATCTTTCACATAGAAAAGAGGAGATTCATGGATGCTGTGGAAATGAACCAATGACATAAGGAGAACTTGCTCCTATTTTAGCACAAATATTTACAGGTTTTTTCCCTAGATTTCCATTTCACATTGCAAAGTGCCTGATTGCTCACAGACCAAGGGAATTTAACATTCACATGCACATGCAGTGTGTATTCATATGCAGACCTGCCTGAACACCAGAATTCCTCAGCTCTCAGATACAGTGCGAGAGCTCAGATTTACAGAACAGCATGGTGGAAACAGTGTTTTTTGGAATCCCCTCTCTGACAGTTGAAGTTGGAAATAATGAATCTTGAGTATTCTTTCCCATATTTTGAAACCCAAATACAAGGAAAGCACCTTGGAATATCTGTTTCTAATTGTAGGTGGGTTTTATTGCCTGTGGTTGGTTGTTTTTAATCAAATATGCTAGTACCAGATTCTTGTTTCTTTTTTTACTTTTTGCTTTGGAATTGACTTTTGAAAAGTCCTCCCTGATAGCATAAATGTGTGAATTATATCACCACTCTTCATCCCAGTCCCTTGTATGATCGATTTGAGAAGTATAATTCTCCATCTGACTTGCAGCTAGCAGGATTCCCCAGAGCTGTTCACGATTGGTGTGATTCAGAGAAGCTTTGAAGGTACTTGAAATTATACCAAAGACCAGTTTTAGCATAAGTAGTCACAGGATTTCACAGAGCCCAGACATGGCCTGATGCCCCTTTGATCCCTCTTGACTGCAGTCTTTTACTAAAAGTAGATCTCAGAGGATAAAGATTGCATAAAAGCAGGTGCATGTGCATGTGCATAGATTCCAGAACAAATTCAGAGGTGTGCATTTTGCTCCTTTTCTGCCTTGTATCCATTTATCCTTCAATGAACCCTCAACATTAGTGCAAATACACTGAAACCACTACATACACTGAACGCAGACAGTTCATTGGTATACTGATATGGTGTATTGACCATAGTGGTCTGTTGTGGCCCTAAATTTTATGAATTCACAAAGTGCAAGCCCCACCTGTACACAGAAGCAGATCCCTTGCTTGCATACACACAGGCACAGTGGGAACAGGGTTGGTTTTCTGATAATCACACACTTGCAGTGCACCATATATCAGTCAGTGCTGAAGCTCACCAAGAAAAGATGAGAAAAACTGAGAGAGCATTAGCAAGATAAGGTATGAGGAGATTTAAAAGAAAGTAGCATAGAAGGAAGTGGCTACATTTTTCATACTTTAGTTGTTTGTCTGGGGAGCTTGAGAAGGAGCGGCTCGACAGTTGTGCTAACAGAAACCATTCAAAGCAACTTCCCATCAGGCCAAGTGTCTGCTCTCAAGGAGCAGTCAGGGAAAATCCATTCTGTAGGAAGCAGTTAATGGGGCTACATTACCGACCCCTTATTCTGTCTGATAGAGAGACAGCAGGTTCACCCTGGCAGCTCCAGAGCCCTGATCAGTTCAGATTAGGGGCCCATCATCTGTCTGGCTTAATCAGGCGTGTTTAGATATATTCATGATTAGAGGTGTGTAGTGCAGGGAGGGGGAAGAAATAAAGAGTGAGATTACTTTTCTCTAGCTTCAAATGGAAGCTTTGCAAATCCCACTGAGTCAAAAGGTGCTCATCAAAGGAAAATTTAAATCCTGGAAAGGAATGTTTTGTTGAACACTCCAGCACTGGATTCAAATCACTGAAGTAGAGTCTCTTTTTCTTTCTCTCCCTTCTTTTCTCCATCTACTGTCTTTACATGCTGCAAAGAAGAAGCAGCTCATGAAACCCACATTGATTTTGGCCTGATATCCCCCAATAAGCTTATCTGTAGATCAAATTTTAAGTGTTATTTTAAAATTAGCATCGTAATAGCCTAGAGCTCTGACTCCTGTGTTCTTGTCAGGTTTATCTTTCAGGCATGCACAGGGTACCATTGAAACAGTTTCTAGGACTTACTTTGGTACTTGTTAGTGTTCAGAAGGGATGGTAATAAATTGTAAAGACTAGGAAGATGTTCTTTTTTGGATCAGTAGCAGTGCTTCTGTGTTTTAAAATTTGAACACTGTAAAGAAAAATTAGCACAATGTATTATACAGTGAGATGTGCCATATTTGCTGCTGTTGTAACTTAGTACAGTTCACAGATGATGATGGAGATCAACTGATTAACACTTGAGGGTCTCTGAAAGAGACCAGCAAAGAAAAGAAAGTTTTGACTCCCAAGAGACCAGCAAGGAGAATAAGGTTTTCTTAGACCTCTCTCAATGCTGAGGAAGATCAGAAACTAGTCCTGCTGGTGGAAGGCACCAGAGCAGAAGTCAGGCTACAGGGTCTCTGGTCTCTTGCCTTGAGTAATTGGCCCTTTTTTCTCTGAGATGAGAGAAATGTAGGACAGGCTTGGAAAATGTGCTGTTATGAGGAATGTATTCTGTCCATCTTTCTCTGTGGCGTCCAGTCTTATTTGGGCTTGCAGATTCATCCAGATTTCCAAGTGAAAAGTACAAATTGCTGTGTGGTGAACAGAAGCCTCCTTGACAGTGAGTTGAATCTTCTTTGGTCCCAATAGCCAATCCTTGAAACCCAGTTCATGGGCCTAAGCTGGAAACCTGTGACATGGAACACTACAGAGCACAGCAGACATCCTTTGGCTATGTGCCCTCAGAGCAGCTGGCAACACAGAAGCTGTAAGGCAGTGGTTCCTCTCTTGACTCTTGGGCAGCAGTGCAG
This sequence comes from Eopsaltria australis, assembly GCA_034509425.1. Taxonomy (NCBI): domain Eukaryota; kingdom Metazoa; phylum Chordata; class Aves; order Passeriformes; family Petroicidae; genus Eopsaltria; species Eopsaltria australis. The sequence continues at coordinate 39,610 of JAVTVJ010002285.1, read as the reverse complement.
CAGTTAAAGAAAATCTGTGGATATCCAGAAGAATTATTTGGTAGTGAGAAAAATTAGTCAAACTTCCCTTTCTCTGTTGTAATCTACTCCTTCCTCCTCTGGTACTCCAGTCGGTTCTGTGACAGTTCAATTCTTGTGGTCTTGTAATTGCTGTCAAAATGATAATCTTGGGATGTCACAAAACTGGCTCAGTGTAATCACCATACAAATGCAGAAGGTAGAGAACCTGATTGATTAGAATCAAGAAGCTGCTAGAGAGACACTAATAATTCAGTAGCAGGAATTATGGAGTAGGGGACGTAGAAGAAAAAGTTGGCAGGTTTGAAAGGATTTGACAAAAATATTAGATATCATCAAGTTTGCCAGTACTTCTTTAGGATAGGAAAATAGAGGATCGTAGACATAAACTTTCAAAGAAAAAATCTCTCAGAATTACAGAGATGCTCCTCAGCTGAAATGGCAGGGGGTATCTTTGGAGATCAATTAGCAGAATGATGGGAAGCGTTGCATGAATTAACTAGCAAATCAACACTGTTGTTCAGGATTAAAGTCAAATCTTCTTGCAATAAATGATGCTGCATGGATGGGACCAGGCAGTTAAGTTGTACACTCTCCTGGTGGATGCACAACCATAGAATTAGAACAGTACTCTTACAGGTAAAGCTTATTCCTGTAAGAGAATTGGCTTCAGGCTTTAATTGAAATAATTGCACCACTTGTGCAAGCACAGTAGGCTGTAGTCATATCAGCTAAACTGAATGTGGTTTGTGAGGGTGATGGTGACAAGATCAGCACTAGAATAGCAATAGCTTTGCAACTGTTGATGATGACTGAGCTTTCTGAAAGTCCTGGGACATGATCAAAGAGGACTGTTGCAGGTGAGCAACAAGCCACAGAGCTTTCGAGACAATTTTTGCTAACAGGAAGCACAGCAAATTCAGAAAGAGCTCTTCCCAGATCAGTTCATGGAGCTCTGCAGGGAAGCTTTTATAGCACTGCCACTCCTGTGTGCTCAGTCCTGAAAAAAATAACTCCCCACTGATGACCTGTCACTGTGGACAGCCTGAGCAGCTGTTTGCAGAGAGAAAAGCTGTGAGAGGATTAATTGCTCTGTGTGCAGCATATCTGAATATGGGAACAGGAATAGATGGGAGATTGGGAAAGACTAAACAGCTTCCATTCATAACGTTCAGCTTTATGTGGATTTACAGTCCTGATGCTCCCAATTCCACAGATGCTAAGTTATCTCTTACAATTACTTACAACAATTGAAATCTCCCTTGTTTCCACACTTTGACTTCTGTTTCCCCTGTTGACAGTGTTACTTTCTGGAGGCAAACTAAGAACATAGGGAGGTAGATTATCTTGAGGTTAACAAAACCTGGCCACTTAATTCTTCATGTATTATCAACTCAATTCAGAGCATACAAAATATTTGATGTATGTGTTTTGTTGGAAATAACCTTTTTTCCTTTTTCTTTGATTTTTCTTTTCCCTTTGGTTTTCTTTCTGGCTACCTGCATGTTTCCCAGATAGAAATTAAAGTGAATAAAATGTCTTGGAGAAAGATTCTTCTCTTGAAAATTTCAGTCCAACAAAAAATTTCTAAGATTTTTGTGAGACAGCCTGTTCTTGGGCAGTTTTCAGACATGTTTGCGGATGCATCTATTTTGGGTCACTCACCTAAGTGCAAAAACTGGTTTAAGTTTTTCTGCATCAAGCTTTTTAAATCCAGGTCTTTTCAGACTGTATAATAGCCATGGTTTGGCCATCCTGTCTGGATTGTGTCAGTAGTAGATGATGACATAAGGAGTCTGCAGCAGGTAGTTGTGGAACAACCTGTCTGCCTGGGCTGGGTTTTATCCAATTGTCTAATAGAGATTGGCTAAAACACGATGCATAGAGTCTAATGTCCTTCCCATTAGGTTTATTTCCATTACTTATGGCTGAAATATCTGGATATTTCTTCATATTTTTCAACATAGCTGTGATGGATATATTCTGCTAGGAGAAGAAGTTATTGTGGTACCATAACTGTGACAGAGGAGGAATATATAGAAATGGAGAAGAAAGAAAATAGAGTTATTTCCTATTCTATCCTATTTCCTATCCTTTCTCAGTGTTGGGAACTTGCCAGTATTGAGTGTTTTGTTTATAGTACAGAAAGCCACATCTCTTATGGCTTGACATTTAATAGATTTAATATTATAATTCAGTAGTTCTGGATACATAACAGGAATCCATGCAGTGTTTTGTGACATTGTCAGGCAGCAAGCATGAGTAACAAGTCACCAGCAGTGTTCTTGCTGGGGGGCCCATTAGATCACATTCTGGTAGAAAACAGAGAATTTAGGTGGTTCCAGCCTGTAACGTAATGTAATATGTGATGCCATTCAAAGACCACGAGAAAGCAGTGAGCTTAAACCCAAGAAGACTGTGAGAACTGGTGTCCCACCTCCCTGTACAGAAATTTATCTGTATTTATTTAAATTATTTTTTCTCATGTATTGATATCCACACATAAAACTTTTCACAACATGGCAAAAGTTAGCTGCTCCACTCTTCCTTTAGCCCCCTGTGTCCTGGGTTAGGCCAGAGGGGTCAAAATCTAGGAAGTGATCTGTGCTGCAGGAAGGAATACAACTTCCTTCCTGCGAGAGAGAGCCAATAATCAGGTAGTTTTAAGGATTGATAGGTAGGTAAACCAATTAAAAAGTTGGTCCGCCTTCGAGGAAAAAACCATATATAAGCAGAGACTCTCTGAAGCTCTTCCTCTTTGGACCTGCTGCTGCTGTGTAGAGAGGAGCAGCTCCTGCTTCTCTCACTAGTAAGGCCCCCCCCCCCACCTCCTTCCAAAAGAGAGATGGGGGGGGGAAGGGAGGTTTTACGGCAGCCGTGCCGCTGCAGCCGGGCAGGCATGGGGGAGGAAACGATTGGAATTTTCAGCAGATACAGCTCAGCCGGTGTGTCAGCTACACGAGAGAGAGAGCCGGGCCAGGCAAGGACCAGGCCGGACTCCATCTAGCTCAGGCCAGGCCCTGCCCTGTCACCCCGGGCCCAGATGGTCCTACCAGGCCGAGCCAGCTTGGCAGAGCCAGGCAGAAAGACTCTTGAGAGCGTCTGGCATCCAGCTCGGACCTGTTCAAACAGCCCGGCAGAGAGCACGTGATCCTCACACTGCCGGAGAGAGAGACAGAGACAGAGATTAACTCTCTCCATGCCTGGACTAAACTCAGACACCCATCCTTCCTCGCAGAGAGAGGAACGAGTGAGGACACCTACATAGTGCAGCGCAGAGACTTTACAGTCAGTGAGGAAAGCAGAACTGATACTTACAAGGAGGTGCATGGGAAGTTGCTTCAAGAGTGAAGCTGAAAACTCTTTTGGAGAACCATGGTTGGGGACTGAGCTAATAAATTCTCTGTAATATATGAAGACATAGTCCAAAGGGGGATGTGAGGTTCTTATTGCAGCCAATGAACTGAAATACCTAAGTACAGACAAGTAAGTGTTGGAAAAGTACAGCCTGATGAGAAACTAGAACCAAAAGAGAGGAGAGGCTGTGACTCAGAGCCCTGGTCCCGGGGAGAATGCTAGAGGACCTGAGTTGTCAGGAGAACCTGTGCTGCTAAGCACAGAAGAAAGGATTTTTCTTTGTTGCTGCAATTGAACTAAGCATCCTTAAAACAGGTACCCTGTGGACTGTTCATAACCCACCCAAGTGGCTGTGGGAAGGCTACTGGTGTGGGAGGGATCCACCATTAAGCTAGACTTTGCTCCGGGCGGCGGTTAATGGTGAGGCAGAAGACCCATAAAAACTGTATTTTTCTTACAGAAAATCCATAGTGTAAGCAAAAGAAACTTCTCTCCCTAAATGAACTAGAACAAGAGCTGTTTCTGAGGTGGTAAACTGACTGGGGGTCGAAGTGTTGTCTTTTGTATGTTGCCAGGGAGAATGAAATGGAGAGGTGGGGAAGGAGGGGTAGTCTGAGGAGTTTGTTCTGGTTTTTCTTGGGTTTTTTTTTTTTCTTTTTTCCCTTTTTCTTAGATATATTAATAAAACTTCTTTGTACTTTATAAAGTTTGAGCCTGCTTTGCCTACTCCTAATCCTCATCTCACAACAAGCAATCAAGTAAATTTAAGTAAGTGTGCTAGCATTTAGCCACAAACCTGAATAGGCGAACTGAAACCACTACACCCTGCCATCTGAACCTGTATATTTTTTCAGCAAATATATTCAAGATTACCCCCTTCAGAGGGAGTTTTCATTGTATCTACCCCGACTGGTCTGAGTGCTTCATAATTTTCACACTACCCCTGTTTTAACTTACAGATATTCCAGGGAGATTTCTGCCTCCCCAAAATGCAGTCTGTGTGTACACCTACCACCTACCAGTCTGCTGCTGGACTGTCTTGGACTGCAGTCGTCTCTGAGTGATTATGTTTTGAGAAATGATGGATAGAAATTTCCTGTTTTCCTTTTCCATTATTCTCATTATTTCCAACATTGTTTTGCATCAATCCCTCTGACAACTTTTTTTAAGGGTGAAGGATCCCAGTCTTTGATTTGGTCCTTTCTTGTTCAGAAACTTCCCATTCCTTCGGTCATCTTTAGTTGCTTTCTATGTGCTATTTCTAAATGCTTTTGTGTCTCTGTTTGAGATGGAGGGATGATAACTAACTGCTGTATTCAAGTGACAAATATTCAAGCAGGTGCCCCACGGACTTGTACAGTGACGTGATGTTGTCTTGTGGTTTGTTTTCTATCACTTTCCAGATGCTTCTTAACCTGCCTTTTTGACTCAGCTGACACTTTGGTAGAACTCAAAAGCATCTCAAAGGTGTTTTTCCTGAGTGGTAGTTGCTAATTGAAGTTCATTGCTGTGTTCACGTAGTTACATTTGTTTTGTCCTATGTCCATTGCTTTTGCAGTCATCAGCACTGAGATTCATCTTGCATTTCAACAGTATTTTTAAAACCATCTGCAAGGCTTTGTGATCAGATTTAATTTGTATTACCCTGGGTTTTTTCTCATCAGTAAGTTTTGTCACTTTGTTTTCCAGATCATTTATGAATATTTTGAACAGCACATTTAAATTGTTTCCTAACTTTTAATCAGTTGCTAATCCTCTATAGGACCTTCCCTCCTATTCTTTGAGAACCTATGAGGCCTTTTTTAGTGTCTTTGGTGAGAGACATCATCAAAAATGATGTAGAAATGCATGTTTTTCATCAAGTGATCACCTATATTCACATGCTCATCAGCTCCTCCAGAGAACTCAGATTTGTCCCATATGACTTCCTTCTACAAAAGCTATGTGAGGAGGAATTGGTATGTTATTTCTCTCTTAGGGACAGTAATTCCTTTCATCATTATTCTTTCTACCAGTTTCAGCCATACAGAAGTCAGACCTGCACCTTCCATCCCTTCAAAACACATCTCAAACACTGGCTTTGTGTTTGCTGCTTTTTTCCTGGTACTGAGGCTGAGTTAAGTCTAGTATGCCACAGTTTAATGTCTCAGCCTTTATTATTTCATATTCAGTTTGGATTTCAGTCAAGATTTCTAAAATATCAAATCCTTGAATTTACTTGTGTTCATTTACTGTTTTTTGCTAAAACCCTTTCTTCCAATTCATCTTGAAATAGTTCCCCTGGCTCTCCTCTGTGAAGAAAATCCCAGTGTGGGGACCTCCTTATATCCCTATAGAAGATGCATGGATGCAGAGAATTCATTTAGCTTTTGTGCTTCATCCTTATCTTCTTTGAGCATTCTTTTCACATCTCAATCATCTGCCAACCCTACAGACACACTCTGGCAGGCTTCCTGCTTCTGTTGTCTTTGAAAATTATTTTATTACATGTTTTTATATCTTTAGCTATTTGTTCCTCAAGAAATGCTTTTCAATGGACTTATGGTTTCTCAGTTAACTTAGAAGACCTGTGCTCACTTCTGTTTTCCTTATTTGGGTAGAAATTGCACTTTTTGAGGGACCCTCCTTTATTCACCTGTTAAACCACCCTGGGCTGAAGGATCAGCCAAAGGCAGCTCCTTTTGAACTGACACTACCATTTTGAATATGCAGGGTACCAAATATTTCTGACATTAGAGACTGGAAACTGTGCATGCCCCGCTTTGTCCTGTGACAGACTCAGTCCTGTTCCTCTGTCCCTCGTGCCCGCTCCTGACTGTCCCTGTCCACACACGTGGGCCCATTACTGATGTGTTGCACTGGCACTGCAGGGAGGGACCTGAGCTCTCCATCTCTTCCATGCCGTAGGTGGCAACGCACCTCCTGCTTCTGAGCAAAGGCCAGCGCAGAGGAGAGCTGCTGCAAGGTATGGGCTGGGCATGGCTCTGAGACTGGGTGGGGGGAGCTGGGTGGGACAAGGTACAAGGGAGGAAAAGGGGGTTTTGGAAGGAAAGGTGAAGTGCTGTGCAGTAGGGGCACAGCATGGGATCCCAGGGCCATCTTGTTTATCAGCTTTAACAACGGGGCAGTGCTTTTGCAGGAAAATCCCTATGCCTCTGACCAGCTGGAATCTGAAGGAGGAGGTAGGCAAACAGAAGGAGGTGTTTCCCTATCACTCTAGTCCCCCCAGACCAACCATTCCAGTACAGCAAAGATTTGGGGTTTTATACTGTCACAGTATCATGCTGTACTGTATCATGTACAGTATCATGTGCTCCTCTCTTTGGGTCTGCTGTTGCACCAGCTTCTAATGTTGCTGCACAACTCTACGCTGTCGTGATGGGAAGTAGCACAGAAGACCTGGGTTCCTTAGGGAGATTAAGCACCATCCTATTTTGGGGCATTTCTTACCAACTGCTGTTGGTTATAGAGTCCTGAAAGTTTGTTTGTTCTGTGAATCCAGTTCCTAGGACGCTTATTTTGTTTGCACACAGGCTCAGCCCAAATGCTATACACTGCTCTGGGTGGCGGAATAGCCAAGACTTAAATGCAACATTTCTGAGTGTTTTAGTGACTTGTTCTCCCTTATAAATTTTACCCACTTATCACTGACAGTCAGTGAAGCTGCACCGTTAACTCCGTAGCAGGTTTGTGGTTTTGGAGCTAAATATTCCCATGCCACTTGTATGTGGCTTAGCTGGTGAAAACAAAGCTGTTATCTGCCACAGCTCTTCTAGATTACAGGTCCCTTCTCCATTGTTTCTGCTGAAATGTCATCTGGAGTTTCTGTACAGATGTTCAGGGTTGAATCCTGTCCCCGGCTGCTCATCAGGCCAATAGGTTGCTCTTGCAGAGCTGAACAAAGACACAGTAGCTCATGCTGTATATCTTTGTGCAAAACCTCAGTGCATGAAGCTTCAGACTGGAGATGTGCGTAATTTTTTATGCTACAGGCATACAAATGAAATTTTTTTTCATATGGCTCCATTAAGCAAGTGCGTTGTAATTTTGCTCTCCTGATGTAAGTAGGTGAGATTGGGGATGGCTGAGGCTGGACAGACCCCGAGTGACAAGCTCTTCAGGTTGGTGACCTTCCCTGGCATTGTTACTGCTGATTTTGGAACCAACGTGGTATAGGGTAACAGTGTTAAACTCTTTGGGACTCTGCTGTCAGACTGTGTTGCTTGCTGACATGTTTTAGGCCTTGGCACTTTCCATCAACTGAGACGCCGATGTTCTTGCTCAGGGAATGGCATTCTGCCAAACTGAAATGCCTACCTTGTGCTCTGAAAGCCATGCTGCTTTTCACTTTTCATTTTGTGAACCTTCTGTTGCACCAGTCCCACAGAACTGCTGTAGCCTTATGTCTCTTGAATCCGCCCTGTTACAAAGGTGAGCCACAGAGAAAATTCACCTGCGTGCAGAAAGCCAGCACAAAATGAAGGGTACTGGTCAACTTACACTTGGAACTGAAAAATCCCTCTTTGAACATTGCCCTTGTTTCATGCTAAACTCTCTACAAAGGTGATTTTCACAGAGAGCATTATGCACAGTCTAAAATTGTCCTTAGTTATCAAAAGCTTAAAGGAGTTGCACCACACAGTTAAAAGCGGAATTTGTCACTGTCTGCAAACTGCAGCATTGTCCTTTGGGATAAAAGGTGCTTGAGAAACATAAGTTATGATTATAGTGAAAAATTTCCTGTCTGTCTGTGTTGTGGGGTGGTGCTCGCAGTCACACGCATGCAGAGAGGGAAAGAATGGGCTCCTGGCAGGGGAGTTTTCATGAGGGACCAGCACTGACCCATGTGGAGTGGCAATTCTCAAGTTACAGATGGAGGGAGGAGCCGTATCAGAAAAACAGAGCTGGTTTGAAGTTCAGGTGCTGAAAAGTGGTAGGCTGGAGTTCAAAGACAGGATTATTGGCTAGTGTTGCTTTAGTAGCTGGTGGGGGAAGACCTTAAGGCCAGAGCATTACTGCATTGCTGATTTATCAACACAGTCAACACTGTGGATGGTGTTTGAGCCACTTCTAAGTCCAGCCACCGGCAATGAAAGGCACATTTAATCCATGTGTTAGATTGTTTGAAGAGGTATCTCTATCCTGGTCTCTCCCTGAGGCTGGGATTGCTGAAATTGAAAAGGAAGCGAGAGGGAAGATTTTAACTGTTTCACAAACTCTTCTCCTTTAGATGGGGCCACATTCCAATAGCACATTTAACATTTGGGATATTGAAAAATTAATGGTTTTCTATTCTCTTTCCCCCTGTAGATAGAACGCCCACTGTCTCTTCTGTATCTAAGGGACAGAATCAAAGACAGGATCTGTATTTAAATAGTTTATTGTTTTTAAGTGTGTTCTTTTCCTCAAGCTGGGATTGAAGGTCTGAACGTAGAAGTTCCAGGATCCATCTGCACTGTTGGCTCTGATCTCTCTGCAGCAGGCCACCACTGCAAGATAAAACACTGAAAAACCACCCGTATTAAAGTAATTCTCCTTTAGTCTTTTTCTTCAACTGACTTCCAAGAAAGAATATCACTGTTTAACCAGTTCCGTTAAGGGTTAATTCTCCTCCAATTTAATACCCCTATACTCTGTTAGCACACAGTGGTGCTGGCACTGCCTGTGGGGGGTTACAGACTGAAGCTCCAAAAATTCAAGAATAGAGGACAGTTCTCAAATCAGGCCCAAGATGCACCTGCAAGGTAACACCTATGTCTTGGAATAAGAGTAAGACAATCAGAGGGTGATGCTAATCTGCGAAAGGTATCAAACATAAGACTTAAAGAGCATCAGAAGGTCGACAGGGAAATAGGGGATGAAAATGTTTGGAATAGGGGGAAAGCTTAAGCCTGAGAATAAAGCACCAATGTGCTTTAGGGTGTTAAAATTCAGTGTTGATATGTATTGAAAGCCTAAGGCAGCAGGTTAGAATAGCAGGCATACAGCAGATCTCAGCTGAGCTACGTACTCAGACCTATATAGGAGGCCCTGACATTGAAGCAACCCCAATTGCTCTAGAACAGTTTCATGCTGAAAAAGCAGAACTCTCCATGGACTGCCAGAAAATCTGCCTTGGTGCTTCATAACTCTCATCAGTCACATAGAAATAAATTCACCTATAAGCAGCAAAAAAGAGAGTGCTAACAGAATCCACTAGGAAGCATATAAACATATTTTTTTAGTTAGAAGTGATTGTAACAAATCTCAGAACAAATATCCAGTGATGTTGTGGCCCCTCTTGTGGATCACTTTATTCAGAGATTTTTAGTCAAGTGCAAAGGGACTCTGCAAGCAGGAAATAGACAATTTAGCAAATAAATATCTGGTTTATACAGTTAACACACACAGAACCTAGTTAGGATTTAATTAAATATTAGGCTAAACATTAGCATACTCCTCACCTGTGTACAGGCACCCAAATATTCTTTGCAGGTGTCAATCAGAAAAGAAGAGTAAACCTCCATGGTTGCCATCTGCCACCAGCTGGGTCAGGATTGATGCCAATGACAACTCATCTCAATGACCCAAATGATTTGTGACAGGTCCTCAGCTAGACTGACTATCCTAACTAACCTATGGTTTTGTTTTTCCTCTGAGATTTTATATCTTCCCATGTTTGTGGTTTTCCTGTGGAATCCCTGGGCTAATGCTGGTGCAGCCCTAGAGCTTTTGTTCTGTAGGCTTTCTCCCAGCTCATTCTCATCAGTTTAAGTTGTGCTGTATCAGAGCTGGGCCCTGGATCCTTGTTACACAGGTAGTTAAATCCCCAGGTTGTGTGTCAAAGGAGGAACACCACAGCATGTATTGCAGAGAAGGAAGGTTACAGCAGCCTTTTGATTTTAAAGCGACAAAGTTCTGGAGCTTGCTCAGTATCAACACTATATTTTGGGATCCTGTGTCAGTTCTAATAGACAAGAAATATCTAACCCTAAGTAGGGTTGTTAATTCATTTGTATGGTGTCTTTCTAGAGCTTTCTCGTTAAGAATGTTTTGGATCAGGCAAGTTGGCACTTCCTCTCAAGCCATAAAGACTGGGAGTTTTTGTGAGAATTGAGATTAGGAAGTGGAACCTGTGACTTCAGGATCTTTGTTCCCAGATGAACCTAGCTTAGAAATTGTAAAAATTCCTTCTATATTGGAGCTGTCTGATGTTCTTCAGAAGCTGTGCTGCAAGAGTGTCTGCCAGCTGTACACTTGCTCAGTGTGGCACTGCCTGGCTATTTCTTGGGTTGTCACTGACAGCTTCACTTCTGGGCTGTGGGGTACATGACCAAACCATGGGAAATCGGTAACTCTTGATTATAAAAATGGTCCTGCTGGTGCACATCCGAGTTACGTGAGCAGGAAGTGGTGAAGGAGCAAAGCTCCTCTTGCCACTTCCCCTGTCACATTGCTCTGGTGCCGAAAAGTAGGCTTTGGTTTGCAGGCTGTCTGATACATTTCAGGCTCCTGGGTTACCAACACTGAGGCAGGCTAACTCTCTGCCTGCTTCAAAATTGGGAATACAGCCTTTCTGCAGTTTTTTCCTACCTGAACGTGCTAAGCCATCACAGAGAAAAGACTCTTTCAACCTTCAGTATTGTCGCCCTTGTCCAAGAAAAAAAATATATTTATTGCAGCACTTCGTTTTGTCTGCAATTTGGCTTACTCTTGAGGTAAAGAGTAAGTCCCTGCAGGGGGCAAATGCATTTTTCTGTTGCAGACAGAGTCACTTGCTTTATTTGGAACTGTGACAGAGTTGGTCTATAGAAGTTTTTCCCATGAGATTGCTCTAGAGAAAGAGATCTGTTGGAATAAGCAGACACTACTGGTTATTTGTGCTTCTGACTTCAGCTAATTACAGCCTCAGCCATGCCCTCTCTTCTACCTGCTGATGTCTTTCCATGTCTGGTAACTCATGGCTGCCCGAAGTTGGTGCGTGCTTCTCCACATACAAATCAGAGCACTGCCTATCAGCTTTCCAGAGGCTGGACTCCACAATCCAAGTAGCCCACAGATGCTGACAAGTATATACTTCTTCCAGCTTTGCTCTGCCCCCAAGCCACGGTATGGAAGCCATCGGCAAGTTTGATTTCACTGCTTCTGGAGAAGATGAGTTGAGCTTCCAGGCTGGGGATATGTTGAAGGTAAGTACAGTCCCCAGCTTGACTAAACAGCATTTCTGAGACTGCTTCCAGATCTTTTTTCTGCTTCCATTTGCCTTGACAAAACAGATGAAGACACATCTATAAACTAGGATACAAATGCAGGATAGTCATCTCCCACAGGGTTTGCAATAGGACAACAGTACCCAGGTTACTTGAGTCTGTGTCCACTTTTCTTAATTTTATGTCCATAAACTGTGGATTTAGTTGCCCTGCTGTCCTCCAGTAGTCAGCAGGGAAGGGTAAGTACCTTTGCTGGGGCACAGATCTTTGGTAGACAGATTTTGAGGGTCCTGTCTGTTTTCATTGACCAGGTAAATCATCCACAGTCACTACATTATGATGACTATGTCTAAATGCAGGCAAGATGAGTTCTATCCAGAGGGATTGCTGTCTTCCTTCTTTCCAGCTCTTAAAGTGTTTAAAAGATAACTATAGAGAACTTATATCTAACATTTCACTGTTAGTAATTATTGTTAGATGCTGCAGGATTTTTAGGCAATTGCAAATAGAAGAGAAAAAGTCCATGAGACACACTGTTACACACATAATGGAAGAGCTGAAGAGGTCCTGGTCTAATAATGTTATATACACCCTTGCAGGAATTTAACAATGGGGCAATGGCAGAAGTAGAGTTGATCATATACAATACAGAGCATCTGGAATTCTCTTTAAAGTTGATGTGTTTGTGTTATGATAGAACAGTTCTTGTTAACATTACCAAAGTCCCCCAGATGAAGTCACTTGAAGTTTCACCCTAATTATTTATCCACTTCTCAGGCCCAGATGTTCTGTTGCCAGTGAAAATGCCTGAGTATTGCTCCCCCCTAAGGCCTTAACTCCTCCACTCTACAAAGGGATGATGTACAACAATAGGATGTAAATCCTTGTTTGGCCAGGAGCCTTTGCTACCTCTCTGTGCAGTCACAGATATTCCAGTTAATAATCAGATATTGGGTGTTAGCCTTGCCTTTTCCATCACCACCATTTCTTATTTTATTGGCCTTTTAATTCCTGGCACTTAGACAAAGTTGATAGCATCCCGAGCTCATTAGTACCATATTTTTCTAAAGAGCTGTGAGAAGGTTCTGGAGAGATCACTGCCTCTCTTCAGCACAGATAAACACACTTATTCCTAATTCTTCACCGGTCAGTCCCTACTATCACATGACCTTTACTGATACCTTTTTTATCAGGAGACTTCCATCAAGTGCCTGGCTGGGGTGATGGTGCTGGCCAAGTCACTTTTCTTTCTGTTCCTCAGTTTCCCTTCCTGTAAAATCATTATAAGCTAGAGCTTCCTTTCAAAGTATGCTGGAAGCTACTGATAAAAAGTGTCAACACTACACACCAGTTTTATTATTAGTTGTTTTTGTAGAGAATTCACTGCCAGAAAAATCAAACTGCCTCTTGCTTTATTGTCCTTGAGGTAAACAAAATAACACCTTAGCCACCCAAGCTGTAGTAGCAGTAAATCAGCCTGAGCTGGCATAGGCACAGACACATATCCCATCATGAACCCCCTCGTGCTGCCTGCAACAACTTGCTGATTTATAAAGGAGATAAGATGAAGTATTGATGCAGAGATTACAAAACAGGAAACATAAAGCCCTCAACCAGAAGTGACAGGAGGAAATCCACCCTCTCACCCCCCCACATCCTTCTCTGAGAGGACGACACACTGGGAGAAACCTGCCAGCCTCACAGTGGCAAACAGCGGGTGGGTCTTTCTGGAAACCTCCCTTCCAACAGAGCAGGGCCTGAGTGTGAGCAGGAAGTAGCTATCATCCCTTATATTTGGCCACAGCAGTGAAAAAAGGTCCTTAACCCAGCACCCAGGCATGAGGATAGCATGTATGTGACTATACAAGTAGGGAATTCCACAGCTTTCTATTCCTTAACTTTTCTGAATCCAAATGCTTAAAAATGGCCTACGTGGCAGGGAAGGTGTCGTGGGTTGACCCCGGCCAGGTGCCAGGTGCCCACTCAGTCACTCTATCACTCCCTCTCCCACTGGGAGAGGGGAGAGGATAATATTGAAAAAGACTATCAGGGTAAGAAAAGGCAGCGGGGAAAAAAAAATAGAACAAACAAGCTGAGAGTTGCACGCGCAAGAGCAGAAGAGAAAACAATCAATCTCTACTTCCCATCAGTAGCGATGTCCGGACACTTCCTGGGAAGCAGGGCTTCAGCACGTGTGACGGTGGTTCAAGGAGGCAAACATGGGCCAGCCCTGAGTGCCTCCTCCTCCTCCTCTCTTCCTTCCCTTATATATCTGAGCTGATGTCATATGGTATGGAATATCCCTTTGGCTGACTGGGGTCAGCTGGCCTGCTGGTGTCCCCTCCCAGGATCTTGCCCACCCCCATCCCCTTCAGTGGGGGAAGGAATGTCACAGGGACAGCACAGCTTGGCAGTAGCCAAAACACTGCTCTGTTATCAACGCCAGCTACCAAAGCAAAGTACAGCAGTGTAAGGCCTGTGAGCTTTACCCCAGTCAGACCCAATACAGAAGGCAATGAAGAATTGGGTCCAGAGACAGTAACATCCTGTTGCCAATACGAAGCAGTTAAAATGTGCCTTAGGCTCCCAAAACCATGAGATTGGCTCACAAAATAAGTATTATTACTGTTAACAATAGATTTTAAATTAAGTCTTTTCCACTTGCTTTTTCCTTTTAAAACTGTCATGGCTCATGCTTTTAGGCTCCTCTCCAAAACCAGAAAGAGCAGAAACATGGTCTCTTTCATACTGCAAAATCCTGTCCCAGGAGTTGGAATGTCAAACAAAATACCAAAGACCGCAACATTTGCGGGAAAATCCCAGTATGGTTGTATTCCTGTCCTCTCTCCTCTAGCTTAGGGCTGTGTCTTGGGCCATCAGCCAGGGTGTCATGAATTTGGGCCCTCCCTGGTCAGCAGCTAAGTTTCTAAGGGCCATTGCAGTAAACATTAATATGAGCATACTTGAAGCTGCTCCAGTGTGTGATGTGGACTCACTTCCAGCTATCCTACAATGTCCTAAGTATAATAGTATCTTGAAAATACTTTTTACCTCCTTTTATCTACCTTGGCAAAGCTCAGGGCAGCTGGAAGACTTAACCCACTAATCTCCTGTGAAATTACATGTGACAGCACACAGATACAGCTGCATATCCCTCCATACCCGTGTGTCAGAGGAGTTTTGACAGGTATTTTCTTCCCTTGTGAATCAGATGTTCCAGTACCAACTATAAAAGGCAGCACAGACAATAACTTAAACCCCTATTAAGTCTTTCAAAGCTGAATTTCTCCACTTCACAGGCATCAGAGACACACAGACAGGTGGTCAAAGGGGTAAAGTTAACAAGGAATCTATCTAATTCTGCTCAGGCTTTTTTATCGCTTGCTTGCTCTGAAGTGCACCTTGTTGCACCATGGGTGGGGAGTAGAGAACGTGTACCATTTTCTTTTATTCTTACAAGACATTCTAGGTTTCTGCCAGAATCTTGGTTACTTTTGCCTTTCTCAGAAGACACATTTATTCCATCCATTTCTCCCTTGCAGATTTTGAGCTCCAAGGAAGAGTGGTACAAGGATGAGCTCAGAAGTCACGAGGGCTACGTTTCTAAGAATTTCATTGATTTCCATGTTCCCCCGTAAGTGTGACGAAAGTGGTGTCACCACCACGGCAAATTCCCACCAAGTGCTGTCAGGAGCACGTGTGCGTGCACACGCAGACAGGGCAGGGGAAGTGCTGGACATAACATCCTACACTTTGGGGCTGGCAAGAATTGTCATAATGCTACATGCAGTTCTGCCAGCACAGCGTATTTCTACCCCAAAGCATCCTCTATTTTTTCGGAGCTAAATGGATCTCGATGATCGCTGTCACTCCCAAGTGACTTTTGTTACTGCTGCTCAGAGGGATGCTGGGATGTGGCAGGAATTGCATTTAGATGTCCTCAGAGAGAAGGAGAACAATCATGATGTGAAGTCTTGGCAACAGAGACAGAGGCTAAGCGCAAAAGGAAGAGCCAGAGATCTTTCTGAAAACGAATTATTAAAAAAAAATCCCTCCCCCTTCGACTCTTAAGGACACTGACTCCCTTTTCCCATCCTGCCGCCGCATTCCCTCCCCCCGCGGAGGAGTGCTTGTGATTTTCTGTCGGTGCACTAGAGGTCAGTGCAATGCTGCGCGACTGTGACAGCTGCTGTTACTCCTGCATCGGCAGAGTCGATAGACCAGACACGTCACCCTGCTCTCACACACACACACAAACAGATCTGTCAGAGGACAGGCGTACCTGCATTTCTCTCTTCCCGCTGAGGAGATGGCACTGCACTTTCACAAAGGACTGATGCGTGCTGGAATGCATGTTAAATGTGCTCTCCAGCCCTATGCCATAAATATGACAGTGCATGGGATTTTTACAACCTTTCAGGTAGAAGAAATGCTCCCAGAAGCACCTCTCATTGTCCTCTTTTTTCAAAAGTGCTGCAGCATTTCAGGGGCGAACAAGCAGAGCATGCACCAAGCCCAGTACTTGTGGCTGTAACGCTCTGGTGCCCTGAGCAGTCAGGCTGGGAGCACACAGGGATTTTGAGGTTACAAATAAGTGCCTCTGTCCCCTTTGGAGGTGGCACTTACTGGCCTTTTTGGACATAAGCCAGCCTGCTCGGCTAAGCTGAAGGACATTATTAGTTTGCTGTGCAAATAGGGGCTTGTACTTTTGGGCCTTAGGGGGATGAGATCTTCCAGTCAGTTGATCTTGTTCGCTCTTTCATGGGGCTATGTCATCACTCAGCAACACTGGCAGCTTCTTTTTTCACACACATTTTTCTCGTATTGCTTTCTCTATGCAAGAGCTGCAAAGAAATATTTCCACTTTGACACTTTTCTAAGAGCCAAGTCTGCACTTTGAAGCAGTTCAGGCCAGCTGACAGAACTAGACGTAGGGAAGAAAGCTGCCTTCTATTTTTGATGGATTGTTTTTGCCCATCTTTTTCTTGTCAGGTAATTATTGAGACTGGTTATCAAGGCTCATCAAAGTCTGATTTCTCTTTGCTAATGATACATAGGTAAACTGTGATGATAACAAGGAACTCCAAAATGGAAATGACAGACCTTAGGAAATTAACAGTCCTTAATTTTAATGCAATACAGGCAATTAAGCATTATGTAAAATCAAAGATTGCAGATTGTAGATCTTATTAATTATGGAGTGGACATATACAAATATATGTGATTTTTTTTTGTTTCTCATCTGAATAATTTCTACTGACATTGTATCCTTTTACTATTTATAGTGACTTTCTCATCATTAGTCCATTGCCTTCTGCTATTGTTTTTTATGGCTGGCTAAATTTGCATAAGTGTGCTTATGTATTCTGTGCTTCTATGATTTTGTGATATTGTAACTCTTGCAGGAACCAATTTATTAGTACTAAAACTTTCATGGCTGGCTTCTGCTAAAAGATTTATGTGTGTTCCATGCAATATATCCATCACAGCCCAGTAATTTTCAATCAGTTTGCCAAAAAGCAATTTGATGTATATGTCTGAGAATTATGTGTGTATATATGTATACATACACATTTGTAATTTAAAATTTAGTTGACTAACATCTTATTGTACTGTGTCTGTAATTACAGTGTTGCTTCTTGGCAGGCCAAAGCTTACATTGTTCTCTCGCATGTACATGCTTTTACTGCTCAAAGGAAATGATCTGCATCCACCAAACCCCTGGACCTCAGCATATACATGGCCACTGGGAGTAGCCATGTGGGCTTCTTTGATCCTTTTGTTTTCTTCCCTCCACCCTGCTTATTCACATTCTCCCTACCCTCAACTTTTTTATTCCTCACCTTAATTCACATCCTTATTCACATCTCCATGATTTTTCCCACTTGGCAGCTGGTTTGATGAGAAGATATCCCACCACGAAGCAGAGAACCTTCTCATGAGCAAAGGAGTTGGCTGCTTCATCGTCCGAGCCAGTCAGAACTCTCGTGGTGACTTTTCCATCTCTGTCAGGTACCTGCTTCTCACAGCATATTCCTGCTTCTTTTCCTGTTTAATGGTGTCCCTAGCCTCCTCTCGACAGGATTCCTAATGTGATGTAGTCTCTTGAGAAGTTTGCATGCTGCCAGTCACAGGCAGTGCCGTTGTGTTGTGAGTGAGAACAAATTAGGCATCTGATTCCCAAATGTTTCTGCCTCTTTTCAAGTGACACAGTGAGTGCTCCATTCCAAAGGTTCATCCCCTGGTGACCTCCTTCTCTGAAAGAGCTATGGCAAAGCAGAGTGGTACAGGGAGTCTCCCACAGTGCTTAACATGTGTCTTCCATTTGTTTTAATTCCCTGACAGCTCTGATTACCAAATCCAAGAAGTCAGCTACTACCTATTAAAAGATTACTATTACATTGTTACTTATTTCCTGCAGGTCACTAAACAGCCATTGGACAAGGAATTCATTGCTTGCAGCCCAGTTGCATTTCAGCAACTTGCTGTAGCCCAGTGCTTCTCAGAGCATTTGCTTCTAAGCAGAGCTCTTAAATGATGATTGGTATCACAATTGTCAGTCAAATGGTTGATAACCAGTTTTAAATTAGTCATGATTAACAATGTCTTTTTCAAGTGGTGTGTACTTGCTGATTCAGGCAGCTCAAAAAATATCCAGGAAGAATGCAGGAAAACATTCTGGTTACATTTGCACCAATTAACACCAACAAATTAAGTACAGTCAGTCTCTTTCTCTGGCCCTGAAGTCAAGCAGTGTGGCAGAGGTCAGATCTTTATGGCTAAACCCTCTTCACCCCACCAAAGAGAAGAGCTGTATTCAAGGAGCTCCCTGTGAACAGTTCCTGGGCTATTCTGTCTTCCTGACCATGGCCCATCACTATCTAAGGGAGAGTTTTTACATTTAAACCACAGCCATGCTAACACTTTAACAGCTTGGGACTGTAGTAGTCAAGGATAGCATTCAGTCCCTGCCTGTCCCCATTTAGTTTATTTGTGCAGATGTAGCCTCTGAGAAGAGTGTTTTGAGTTCCTGGAGTTGCATAGAGCAAGGAGATGGGTACCAAAACCAGATCACATCTGGTGCAAAGAGGAATTTTACACAACAGACAAGAGGTGAGAGGAGGGGAGGTGTAGGGGAAATAACGGGCAGAAGGTTGAGATTGTTAGTTTGGCTTGTAACAGCATTGGAAAATATACTTTCTTTTTTGCTTTTTGGATAAGGAGAATGACCAATAGCAATGATGTTACACTAGATTTTATACCATTTTAAAGCTTAGTGTGTTACTTCACATTACACACCCCATGGCGTGTAAAGGTGAAATACAGGTCTTATAGTCAATGCAGACTGGATGTTAACAGTACCTGCAGAGGCTGTTGGGTAGACTGCAACCGCACTTTTTCACCCTGGAAGCTCCTGTGGCCTTTATTTCAAAAGAGAGGGTCTAAAACCCTATGCTTTGTTATGATATTGCTTTGTGACTGGGCAGCCCTGGGGCACTCTGTGTTTGCAAATCGATGAGTCTTTTGAAATAGATCCACATCTGGGTCCAGTCTGCACAAGGACTACCATTGCATGACTTTCCAGAAGTCTAGATTTGGCCAAGCAAGAAGTTTTGGTACCCTTCTGGAAAAGACTTTTTCAAAAAAGGTAGAAGTGCAATCTGTTTGATGATCTCTTCCTTTGGGATCCAGGCATGAAGATGATGTGCAACACTTCAAAGTAATGAGGGATTCAAAGGGTAGCAATTACTTGTGGACAGAGAAATTCCACTCACTCAATAAGCTGGTGGACTACTACAAGACAACTTCCATCTCCAGGCAGAAGCAGATCTTCCTAAGGGACAACAGCCAAGAAGAGAAGGTAAACACAAACTGTCCTTGGGAGTTTGTCAGTCAGAAACCTTTCTGTGGAAGGAGTTCATCCCATGAGAATGTCTTGGGATGGGGAGGAGGAGAGTCTGTCCCTGGAAACCCGGCCACATCACTGCACTGGTGGGGCCTGAGACACAGATTTTTAGTGGATTCTGTGGTATGTAAACTTGTATAATTGAGCAGAATTTTTTGATTCTTCAAATCTGAGTAGAGGTGCTTTGCTAAAGCTGTGCTAGAACCTCAGAGCTGAAATTCCAAGATGCCAAGGGAAGCAGAACTTATTGAAATGCCTTGATTTCCTAAGAGAGACCATAGCAGATCTGGGAACAAGATGTGCCTTCAGGGAAAGTATAGTCGATGTTTGAGAAGGCAGAGAAATCCCAGTCCAATGAATGCCTGGTTTTGTGCCAGGGGAACAAGCAACTGACATAGCAGAGACTGCTACACTTTGTACTCCCTGTACTGGGAATGAACAAGCCTGGTCACTGCAGCAACCAAAGTCCTGCTTTACTGGGAAATGGACTCTGGTATTAAATTACTAGGATGTGCAAGTAGAGGCAAGGCAGAAACTACGTGACCTGCTGACTACAGCAATAAAGTTTTATAGGCAGCATGTGGGTCGTTCTTGCTGGCTTAAAATGAGAGATGATACATTTCTCAGTCTGAAGAAGGGGCTGGGGTTGTTATCTCTTTCTAGACCATTTATACAGAGCTTTAAAAATGCACTAGGTAAGGTATTAAAATAGAGGGTCTGGGATCTGTAAGAGAGAGATCACAGTGATGAATAGTCTGGGGACAGAAAGAAAGACTGTATGCATGTATATCAATAAAATAACCTGTTTGGGCTGACTGTGAGCAGGAAGGGAAAGAGATGTATTTGCTCCAACATGCAGACAGGCAAATGAAAGAACAGAACTCAAGTTTGCTTTGGCAAACTCTGTCCATTTGTTATGGTGATGTGCTGTCTTGGTTTGAAAGACAGGTGTCTGCTAAGGAAGGCAGGAGCCTCCCTTGGAATGGAAAACTGTAACCCCTCTCCCTCCGAATTATTATAAATTTGAAATCAAGGTACTCTCAGGCAAAGATATGAGAATAGGAATAACAGTTCTTTACTAATATCTAAAACAAAGCTAACAAATAACAACAGCTATGGTGTTAACCAACAAACAGAACCAGAAACCCAGTGGCAGCCTGCTTGGCCTCAGGCACCTTTCCCTTTTGGTGCAGTTCCAGTCACAGTTGGCAGGGGGCGCTGGTGGCTCCCGGTGGGCTGGGTCAGGTGCGATGATTCCCCTCGGGCTGCAGGGGGCGCTCCGGCGCTAGCCCAGGTAACGTGTGTTAATGGCGGCTGGACCCGGGGGCAGGGAGAGATGGAGGAGAGGCTTTGTTTCACAAACCCTTCAGGGCAGCTGATGTCGGTGCCCCAGCAGAACCCTCGGAAACAGCGATCTGGGACAGCAGGAGGTCTCGGCGGGCAGGGGGAGCACAGTTACAGCGTAGCAAAAACTCGGAGCAGTGCTGGAGGAACGGGGGAGCGGGGAGAGACGGGCCGGTGGCAGCTCAGCTCCCCGGCAGGGCAGGGAGAAAAAATTCACAGCAGAAAGAAAAGCAGCTCCGTGCTGGCTTCTCAGTGCAAAACAGCAGCTCCAGCCATCCGGCTCTGAGAGTACCAATCGAGAGAGTGAGCCGTGGCCCCGCCCCTGCTTTTGCCAGTCCCAAAATTTTGTGTTGTCCCTGTTCCCTGAGAGAAACTTCCCCCGCCCTGTGAAGGAGAAAGCCCCTGGCCACGCACTTTTGTTCTCTTAAGTACCCAGGCATTACCGTTCCTTAGCAATCTATGGGGGGAAAATTCCTTAAGGAAAAAAAAACCACAAAAGCGAGAAAATTCAAGCCCGACATGGGCACAGCAGGGTATGTTTAGCACTCATCGCAGTGGGGTTTCTGTTCACAATTCAAATTTCTAGATGCTACAGCCATATGATAAAATGATTGTAATATATAGATTTCAGTGCAGAGACAAATGAAGTCTAAGGGCAGTATTTCAAGAAAGAGCTTGACTCCTGCGCTGACCCTCACATCAGTGGCCATATTTTTAGCCCAGCACCTCCCAGTACTACCCTGACTTCAGATGGAGAGTGGCTATGACGATGATCTAAAATACAGGATTCCTGATTTGTCCTTCTGATCAGAGGGACGGGATCTTTTATTTGGGAGAGCCTCCAGAGTAGAGGGTAGGGGTAATGATCAGTGTGCAGTGATTGCACAACTTTAGTCAAGGATGTGGTAGGAAGCAAAACCTGACCTCCCTTTTGTGATCTTTCTTCCATCAGGAGAGGCATGGTGGGAGCCTGGAACGGATAGGTCGGGAAGAATTGCACCTGGGAGGAGCAGCTGGAGAAGATAATTCTTCTGTATCCAAGAGATATGTAGAGCATCCTATTCCCATACTGCAGCAGCAACAGGTACTACCAGGAACAAGGGGCTGGGACATCAAATCCAGACACTTTCTGAAACATTGGTTTTTGTTGCTTGGTAGCAAGTGAACAGCCACTTTGTCAAAAATCTGCATCTCTCAGCTGTGCACACAAAAGAGAACTTGCTTCCTAGATGTTTCCTACTTCTTCTCTCCATCTGCCTGAGCCAGTTTGTGTTGATATAACTTTAGATGTGTGGTCATATGGCTACTTTTCTTTGAATCTGATTTCTTCTCATTCTTCTTTGGCTAATTTGGCTACTAGATTTATAAGCTTGCTTGCTGTTCCTTACACAATGGAGCAGCCTAAGAAAAAGTAAAGTAGTGAGTCCTCAGATACAGTCAGCTGCATCAGCACCACTGACATTCCCCCAGCACATGGGACAGAGGAAGAGCAAGAAGAGGGCAAGACCGGGTCATAATAACTCCAGATTGGCTAAAGTCCCCTTGGCAAGCATGGCTTTTTATCTGTGAGTCAGAACAACCTTAGTTTTTCTCCAAAAGTCTCAGAGACCAAACAACCCACTCTCTTTTTCCCAGCAGCTGTGAAACACAGCTGAGGACAGTCAACTTTCAGCTCCTAAGAAGTAAAATCCAAAATAGAACAGTCTAAATTGACCTCTTCCATGAGGGTCATTGCTTGCAGAACTGGAGCAGAGGGACTGTATTGGAAGCAGACATCCAAAATTATATATGTGGGGGCTTGCCCCTGACTCCTTGCCCACTAATGACTCTTAAATCCCCTCATTTATACATCTCAGAAGATACATGTGTCATGATTTAATCTCAGCTGGCAACTAAGTACCATGCAGTCACTCAATCACTCCTCCTGCTGGTGGGAGTACGGAAAGAATCAGGAAAAAGGTAAAACTCGTGGGTTGAGATAAGAACAGATTAATAATTGAAATAGAGATAATAATAATAATAATAAAACAATAGTAGTAGTTATTATTATTTTCTATTTTTTAAAAGAAGATAACAAAAGGAGAGAGAGGAAAAAACTCAAGAAAAATAAGTGATGCACAATACAATTGCTCATCACCCACTGACTGATGCCAGTCCCTGACCAGTTATTGGCCTCTTCTGGCCAACTCCCTCCAGTTTATATACTGGATATGATGTTCTGGAGTATGGAATACCCCTTTGGCCAGATACTGAAAAGTCCTTGATTTAGAGTGAGCCACTGCTTAGCAACAACTGAAACATTAGTGTGTTATCAGCAGTATTCACATACTAAATCCAAAATACAGCAATGTCCTGGGTTAGGCCAGAAGGGTCAAAATCTAGGAAGTGATCTGTGCTGTAGGAATGCAGGGAGGGATACAACTTCCTTCCTGCGAGAGAGAGAGCCAATAATCAGGTAGTTTTAAGAATTGATAAGTAGGTAAACCAATTAAAAAGTTGGTCCGCCTTCAAGGAAAAAACCATATATAAGCAGAGACTTTCTGACGCTCTTTCTCTTTGGACCTGCTGCTGCTGTGTGGAGAGGAGCAGCTCCTGCTTCTCTCGCTGGTAAGGCTCAAGCGCTTCCCCCCCCCTTCCAAAGGAGGGATGGGGGGGGGGGGAAGGGAGGTTCTTATTGCAGCCAATGAACTGAAATACCTAAGTACAGACAAGTAAGTTTTGAAAAAGTACAGCCTGATGAGAAACTAGAACCAAGAGAGAGGAGAGGCTGTGACTCAGAGCCCTGGTCCCGGGGAGAATGCTAGAGAATCTGAGTTGTCAAGAGAACCTGTGCTGCTAAGCACAGAAGAAAGGATTTTTCTTTGTTGCTGCAATTGAACTAGGCATCCTTAAAACAAGTACCCTGTGGACTGTTCATAACCCACCATAGTGGCTGTGGGAAGGCTACTAGTGTAGGAGAGATCCACCATTAAATTGGACTTTGCTCCGGGCGGCGGTTAATGGTGAGGCAGAAGACCCATAAAAACTGTATTTTTCTTACAGAAGATCCATGGTGTAAGCAAAAGAAACTTCTCTTCCTAAATGAACTGGAACAAGAGCTGTTTCTGAGGTGGTAAACTGACTGGAAGTCAAAGTGTTGTCTTTTGTATGTTGTCAGAGAGAATGAAATGGAGAAGTGGGGAAGGAGGGGTGGTCTGAGGAGTTTGTTCTGTTTTTTTTTTCTTGAGGTTTTTTTTTCTTTTTTCCCTTTGTCTTAGATATATTAATAAAACTTCTTTGTACTTTATAAAGTTTGAGCCTGCTTTGCCTACTCCTAATCCTTATCTCACAACAAGCAATCAAGTAAATTTAAGTAAGTGTGCTGGCATTTAGCCACAAACCTGAATAAACAAACTAAAACCACAATATTCAATGGTGCATTGGCCGGGAATCGAACCCGGGTCAACTGCTTGGAAGGCAGCTATGCTAACCACTATACCAACTATACCCTTCTGGCCTAACCCAGGACAAGCACTATACCAGCTACTACAAAGAAAATTAGCTCTATTCCAGCCAAAACCACAACATGATTTTCTGTTGCTGTTTTCTTTCTAGGAAAGATATGGTGGGAGTCTGGACAGGAAAGACGTGATGCATGGACTAAGGGATCATGGCCAAGGAAGTGCAGGAGCCATGCAACAGAGACACACAGACCCACTGCACCAGCAGACACCAGTAGGTGATGAAGGCCTCATCTGCCCAAGTCAGTGGGTCCCTTAGCAATGGCCAAGCAGTCGGGACAATGTCACCTACGTGGTGGTTGCATGAGGAGTAGTGTATTATGTCTGCCAGGACATGTCTTGCAAGACATTTCTGAGTCTCAAGACTCTATCCCAGCTGCTTGAATCTGCCTCTGGGGCAATCTGAGGGTAGGACTACAGTGTTATAGGAGCACAGTTCTGGTAACTGCTCTCCAGGTCAGTCTTATGCAGCCTCAGTGGAAGAGGGAACTTAGCATGAGCTCAGCAATACAAGCTCACCCATGGATTTTGATCAAGCATGAGTCCAAGTCCAGCAGAAGACATTTCTGAAAGCCTAATGATCTCTTCTAGAACTTCATTAATGCAAAGGACTTTCAATTATATTTGCCACCACAGCCAGGCAGTGACTGATGTCAGAGTGTCCTGGGTTAGGCCAGAGGGGTCAAAATCTAGGAAGTGATCTGTGCTGCAGGAATGCAGGAAGGCATACAACTTCCTTCCTGCGAGAGAGAGAGAGCCAATAATCAGGTAGTTTTAAGAATTGATAGGTAGGTAAACCAATTAAAAAGTTGGTCCGCCTTCAAGGAAAAAACCATATATAAGCAGAGACTCTCTGACGCTCTTCCTCTTTAGACCTGCTGCTGCTGTGTAGAGAGGAGCAGCTCCTGCTTCTCTCGCTGGTAAGGCCCCCCCCACCTCCTTCCAAAGGAGGGATGGGGGGGGGGAAGGGAGGTTTTACGGCAGCCATGCCGCTGCAGCCGGGCAGGCATGGGGGAGGAAACGATTGGAATTTTCAGCAGATCCAGCTCAGCCAGTGTGTCAGCTACACGAGAGAGAGAGCCGGGCCAGGCAAGGACCAAGCCGGACTCCATCCAGCTCGGGCCAGGCCCTGCCCTGTCACCCCGGGCCCAGATGGCCCTACCAGGCCGAGCCAGCTCCGCAGAGCCGGGCAGAGACTCTTGAGAGCGTCTGGCATCCAGCTCGGACCTGTTCAAACAACCCGGCAAAGAGCACGTGATCTTTACACTGCCGGAGAGAGAGAGACAGAGATTAACTCTCTCCATGCCTGGACTAAACTCACAGACATCCATCCTTCCTCGCAGAGAGAGGAACGAGTGAGGACATCTACATAGTGCAGCACAGAGACTTTACAGTCAGTGAGGAAAGCAGAACTGATACCTAGAGGGAGGTGCATGGAAAGTTGCTTCAAGAGTGAAGCTGAAAACTCTTTTGGAGAACCATGGTTGGGGACTGAGCTAATAAATCCTCTGTAATATATGAAGATATAGTCCAAAGGGGGATGTGAAGTTCTTATTGCAGCCAATGAACTGAAATACCTAAGTACAGACAAGTAAGTGTTGAAAAAGTACAGCCTGATGAGAAACTAGAACCAAGAGAGAAGAGAGGCTGTGACTCAGAGCCCTGGTCCTGGGGAGAATGCTAGAGAACCTGAGTTGTCAGGAGAACCTGTGTTGCTAAGCACAGAAGAAAGGATTTTTCTTTGTTGCTGCAATTGAACTAGGCATCCTTAAAACAGGTACCCTGTGGACTGTTCATAACCCACCATAGTAGCTGTGGGAAGGCTACTGGTGTGGGAGGGATCCACCATTAAGTTGGACTTTGCTCCGGGCGGCGGTTAATGGTGAGGCAGAAGACCCATAAAAACTGTATTTTTCTTACAGAAGATCCATGGTGTAAGCAAAAGAAACTTCTCTCCCTAAATGAACTAGAACAAAAGCTGTTTCTGAGGTGGTAAACTGACTGGAAGTCAAAGTGTTGTCTTTTGTATGTTGTCTGGGAGAAAGAAATGGAGAGTGGGGAAAGAGGGGTAGTCTGAAGAGTTTGTTCTAGTTTTTTTTCTTGAGGTTTTTTTTTTTTCTTTTTTCCCTTTGTCTTAGATATATTAATAAAACTTCTTTGTACTTTATAAAGTTTAAGCCTGCTTTGCCTACTCCTAATCCTTATCTCACAACAAGCAATCAAGTAAATTTAAGTAGGTGTGCTAGCATTTAGCCACAAACCTGAATAAGCGAACTAAAACCACGACACAGAGCTAGATGAGCAGTACATTTTTTAAATTCTACAGGGAGCTGCCTCGTGATACTGTGCCATGCTACAGTGCTTCTACTGTCTTGCAATGCACTTGTAGTCACACTGTCTCTTCCAATAATTTTTGCTGCAGTCCTGAGAAAGCCTGAGATTACCCAGCTCTACTTCTCTGTGTCTGGCACATCCTCTCAGACCTACTTTGCCGTCAAAGCGGGTCTCACCTACCTGACACCCTTGGCTGTCAGAGCCTCTTGGCACAGTGGATGTGGGTATGATCCAAATGTGTCTCTGTAGACACCCCAGACCACTCCCCTACTGGATCCATACCTGGCACTTGACCTTCAGTAACTGCCTGCTCTGTAAATTCCCAGTATGTGAATGCCCACACAGAATATGGTGTCTGCCTCTGCCTCAGCCTGTGATTCCACTGCCAGCTCCAACGCGTTTCCCCATCAGCTCAGTGTGACATAAGGCATGCTCCTCTTCCTTGAGGAAATGTCCAGCTTAGCCCACAACCAGAGAACCTAGATCCAAGGAGAGAAGGGAAGGACAGCAGACCTTTCTCAAGTGTGAGTGAAAGAGAACAGATTGGATTAGGAGAATTGGCACATGTTAAAAAATAGAGGCATGCCCCTTTTTTTGGCAAAAGCCCCAAATCTTTACTGTAATCCAGCTCAAAATACAATGGTTTTTATCTCTCAGAGGCTGTGGCAATGAATAACAACATGCTCTTGCCTGCCACATCCCATCAGTGATGTAGAAGCCACAAATCCAATTATAGGAAGGTCTACATGTCCAACCAAATAAGTAGGGGCCAGGTCTAAGCAGGGCCCTGAATGGAAGATTTATCAAAAGTTAGTCTGTCTTCAAACAGATCTCTCCATCTGTCCCTGCCAGATATACCTCCTAAATTATCCATGCCCTGTGGTGTTGATGCCAACAATTTCCCAGAAAGAAGCCCAAGCTATGTCCTTTAAAATATGATTTGTGGCCAAAATGGGAGACTGATTGCAAAGTCTCTTAAGAAAAAAATCTAACCATAATGCACTTTACAGTGCACACCCAAATAAACTGATATACCCAAAGAGATCCTAAATCTTTTTGATCTCATGGGCATGACCTTGGGGAGAGTCTGAAGAAGGTTTAAGACCTTCCCCTATGCCCCAAAAGTGCCTGAAAGAGCACATATCCTTCTTTATCCTTCTTTACAATGTTCTCTACTCTCACCTGTGTGCTGGGTCTCTCAGTCCTCTGCTGGCCAAGGGCACATTTTGATATCCATACCAGCACCAGGCCAGCTCCCTAGAGCCATTCCCTAATAGTTACAGCCCAGCAGGGCTTAGGCAGGAGCCCTTCTGTGCTCCCGTGACTGGCTTCAGACATGGCTGTCCTGGCTGCCCTTACAAGGCAGAGGCAGCAGAGCCATGAGAGCACAATTTCCTAAGGACCTGCTCTCAGTCTGACTTTTCACCTCATGGTGCAAATACCCACAAATACACTGAGGCTGCTGAGAAACCCTTGGTGTCCCAGTAAATTGGTCCCTCCTTCCTGGCATCTTGGCCACTTCCTGATTTAATTGCAAGTTGGTCTGAAGTTCAGTCCTTGCTTAGTGAACACATGTACTGGGGTGCAAGAGGGGTGACAGAAAGGTGATCTGTGGGGAAAATGATGGGACATCACGCCAGATCAATGTGATCAAATGAAGCCGTTTTATTTCAGGCAGCAAGCATACTTATATCCTACAGTGTGCTAAAAATAAAGCTACATGCTAAGTTTTTCTTCTGCAGTTCACACAGTGTTTTCTCACACAAAACTTTCACACGGTATTTTCTCTACTCTAATTAGAGCACTAAGTTAGTATCAAAAGGCTACAATAACAGTTTCATTTTCCAAGTTTCTCCTCAGACACCTGGGGATTATTTACAGTCTTTGTATCTCCCTTTCTCACAGATGCCTTTTCGGGTGACCTTGCACAGAGGCCTATTTCTTATCTAAAGAGCCTGAATTGCTCACTTATGTCCACGCAGATGGAGATAGTTATTCCCAACAGTGATCTTTAAGACTCTGCCTCCCTGTTCCCTGCCTGTCTCTTCTCTCCTTTCCAGAGAACGCTGTGGGTCCGTGCCTTGTACGACTTTGATGCTGTGGAGCACGATGAACTGGGCTTCTGCAGTTGAGACATCGTAGATGTCCTGGACAGCTCCAACCCGTCCTGGTGGAAAGGGAGCCTGCATGGGGAACTGGGTCTCTTCCCTGCCAACTATGTCACACCAGTGCTGCTGTGAGGGCACAGTATGGCCCAGAGAGCTGTGCCGGAGCTGCTCTTCTGACATGACAGAGACAGACAAAGAGTGCATCTTCCCTTGCCACCAGGACATACACTGTTTTTTGTTTTGTCTTAATTTATTGGCAATTGATCTTTGAAATGTTGGTATGAAAGGGAACCCTTTGAAGAAGAATTTTTTCCCCCTATTTTTCACACTCATGAAGGGGAGGGAGCGCAAATCTTAGACTGTTCATTGAGACTTTGCTGGGTCCTCCCTGCCCTGTCACCTCTTTGGCTAGCTATTGATAAGTTATTGCAATTAGGTTTGTTCTGTGGAAATGCCCCTCAGGAAAGTCAGGCTTCAGGTTAACTTCAGGTTCAGTATTCAGGGAGCCCTATCCCTTCATTTTGGATCTGATAGCACCCATAGTCTCTTCAGGCTCCATTCCACCTTTCTTTCAGAGGCAGGGGGAACACCCACGTGAATTAAATGGTCCTTGGCAACCACATTAATCCTTCAGTTAGGGAAGGAAAGTGAAGGGGCTTTAGGTTGAGGCAATCTAGACTTTTCTTACTAGTTTCTCATACTGCATGTATGGACTGTATGGATATACCAGATGAAGGGAAGGAATCCTGTAAGCTTTTGTACAAACATACAAGTGGTGAAGGTATTGATGCCTTTTTCTGGTCTTAGGAAATAAAGGCTCAGACACGGTGAAAGGGTTGGGGGTTGTTTACCTCGGTATTTTAATAGGATCTCGTTCGATGGCTTCTGCCATCCAGGTAGAACACGCCACAAAAGCCCCGTCCCCCCAATCGAGTATACAATTAAAGACTCTACACATTAGCATATCTACCAGGAGGGCCCAATAAGGGGCCTGGGTGGGCTAACTTCTAGTTTACAAAATCTGTCCTACTAGGAGACTTTGAGGGCTCACAAAAACAGGGTGTTTGGTCTTCTAACTCTACGTGGTTTCAGGGGTGTTTAGTCTACCGGCCTACTAAACACCATGAAACCAGGCTAAACTATCACCTAAAGCATCACAAGTATGCATGCTAATACTTGTGAATGTAGGGAACAGTGTAAGAAATGTTCAGGAGAAAAGCAGAAATAATTCTTCAGGCATCAGTATGAGAGGGCAAGAAACTCCTTTCTTTGCTGCTTCTGATAGTCCTGCTCTTCTTTCTGCACCCCGTAACAACTTACCCCATTTTCAAGCTGCTCTTTTAGGCACCTACACTTCAGCTAGATAGCCTGATCAGAGCAGATCAGGCCCTTCAGCTAAATTAGTATTCACTGGATTGAATAACAGTTAATATCCCTCACTGGTTCCTTTTGTAGAACTGAATTGGGGAGGGATTGGAGATGTTTCTCTGGTTTGGTGGCAGAAGTTCTTTCCCTGAGAACTTGCTGTGTTGAGGATCACCATGTACACAACTCTGGTTTACTAGAGAAATGTCTCATCCAACAGATTAAGCTGTTACTTTACAGTATGCAGAGAATAAAGCTATAGCCATCAAATAGTCTGTTCTCTGTTCCAGTTTCTTTTAGATAAAATAAGGTAAATTAATAGGTTTTCAAATAACTGCTGAGTGAATGCCCAGATGTGATAGAAATTTATTGTAAATGCACATTAAAAATGATCCAAACCCTGTGAAGGGGATTCTACTGCATAACCATTGCTCAGGCACGTTGACATTAAACAAGCTGCCTGAATTTTTCACAACATGTGGCTCAGCAGTCAGCAAGGAGAGGTGAGTATTAATCATTATTGAAAAAGAAAGAAAAGGCAAGTGAAAACCTCTAAACACAAATCAGACTCAGCAATAGGGAAAAAAAGTCCTTATCTTTTGTTAGTACCAGTAGGAGAAAAAGAAACCAGGAAATAGTTCTTGGTGAAGTCCAATTCAATGTAGCTGGCCTGAATAAAGCTGCCAGCTAGACAGAGTATTAGCACAAAGAACCCATTTTGAGAGAACTCCACCAAAAGCAGATTATTAATGGGTGAAGTAAAATGAGAATATTTAACAAGGCATATAAGGTCTAAAGAGAATAAAAAACTTTGAAAAACACATTAAGAACTTATTGGCTGCCACAGTAGTCCAGGAAATACAACTGCCTGGGCTGGACTTGGTTCTGTTCTCTTGCAGGAGCTCTGTTCTGGCCCTTTAGTGTCTTCTTTTGAAGGGAAGTCCATGAGGCTCCTTTTGGAACAAGATACCTTATCATTTGTATGAGGGTATAACCTCAGTGACTCCAGTTTGGAGAGTGTTTTGGTGTGATTTGTCCTTTTTAAATCTTTTTGTGTGTTGGTTGGTTTTCTGCTAAGGTAGTAACAAATTTGGAAGAGAGAGGGTTAATACTCAGTGTGTGAGAGAGAGGGAGAGGATTACAGGCCAGGAGGAGATGGAAGCAAAGAAACCAGAGACTAACAAAGGCAAAGGAAGGATAAAAATTATGAATCTTTCATATTCAGCTCTGGCTGAAACAAAAGGTGTATTCACAATTATTCCAATCATGTCAAATCATCTTTCAATTAATTCCTTTTTTCCTGTATTAGTTACTTTTAAAATTAGAAGCAATGTCTCCTTTTCCTTTCCTCAGAACTCTAAAGACCCTCTTGGTAGTGAAGATGTAGTTGCACAAAATTAATTGAAGATAATGCACTTAGCAGTTTGATAGCTCTTCATGCATTTGAAACCCCTTTACAGAGATTAACGAATTAAGCAAGTCTAAGTAGTGCATTGTAAGTACCCCCGTGTTACCTCATGATTCATTTGAGGAAGAGGTACATTTTCACATGATTTTTTAAATTGATGTTTAAGGAATTAATACTTAAGGTAATTAGCATTAAAGGACTGCACGCTAATTATGGACGACATACCAGAACCACAGTAAAATCATGGTTTCTCATTATGAGCAGCACTTAATGACAGCAAAATTACCAGGAGGTGACAGCCTCACAGTGTCTGTGATAACTCCACCAGTGCCCTGCTCTGCTGCCCTGTGCAGGGGCCAAGCTTGAGGCTGCCATGCCCAGTCCCTCTTACCTCTGTTTTTGGCCTTGCAGCGCTGCCTGCATTTACTGCACATGGCAGGAGCTGGGAGGCACAGGTGTCAGCCTGCATTTTTGTACCTTCCCACAGTAAAAGTTGTTTTTCCCCCAGCAAAACAACAGTGCTAAGGATCGTGGCTATTCCCAAGTCAGTGGAGACTCCGGATATAAGGGGAGGTGTGGGCAAAATGTGGAATTTTGGGGGAGTAGAAGGGGCTGTAGTGTGGAGACATTTTCTATGCCCCATGTCATTTTCTGCCCATGACATCCTCTCTCTCATAGATCAGGCCACTTAATAAGGAAAGGGAGAGACACTCCTCTCCTCTAACCATATACCCTGCAAATTTTCCTGCTCCTTCTTGTTGCGGTAGTTCAGGTCCCTAAAACCCCTTCCTCCCCTAGGAGGCTCTGGATTAAAGAAGCCCAGGAGTAAAGTCACCCCTGGGGTGGAGTCTAGTGTGGTGTGCCCCAGAAGGGGGCTGGGTCTCCTAGGGGTTGGTCACCTTTTCCCCATTTGTCCAGCCACCTGCCACTCTCCCATCAGTCATTCTTAGGTTCTAGAATGTTCGTAGCTACTTGAAGGTTGATTGTTTTATCCCCTTGCCAATATTCCCTTCTCCTCCCCCTTTCCTTCCCAGTTGGTCCTTACCCCTTTGTCCCTCCCTGGTTCCTCCCCCGGGCTCGATTGTGATTGGTTTGTAATCCCTCAAAAAAAGTCTGATGCACAGGGAGCTCTGAGGTCTTTTTGACCTTGGATGCCCAGAGTGCTGTCAATCCTGCATTACAGTATCTCTCTTATTCCTAGGCAAAAGATCCCTCCCGTGTGTTCTCCGGTGTTAGCAGTTACAGTGTCTACCCTTAAGGGAGGCACAGCCTGCGGCAAGGGATGAAAGGGCCTGACAGCAGTGAACCCGCTCAGGTTGGGGATGCTCCTTGTAGCCGCCGTCGGGCTGCTGCCCAAAAACCCTGGAGGGCAGCTGGCCAGCCCACACCATCAGCAACATCTTCTTCCAACAGGTTTTAATTGTAGCACAATCCTTATTAATACTGTGGTGATTCACTTGCACCTCAGAGTCTATTCCCCATGCAAGAGGCACATATTAGCAACCAAGGACTGGAGCCTTATGGTGACAGTACTGCACTGAGCTCACC
This sequence comes from Eopsaltria australis, assembly GCA_034509425.1. Lineage (NCBI taxonomy): Eukaryota > Metazoa > Chordata > Aves > Passeriformes > Petroicidae > Eopsaltria > Eopsaltria australis. The sequence continues at coordinate 6,533 of JAVTVJ010002285.1, read as the reverse complement.
TGACATTTGTCAATGTTTTGGAAAGAACCAAACCTATGGAACATATCCCAAGAGAGTCCATTGTGAAACCAAAATGGGAAGGGATAAAGAGGGAAACCGGAAGGGTATTTTGTTTCTTATTTTTTTTAAGCAAGAAAGACAGTTAATGAGAAAAGAGAATGTAAACAGAGATAAAAGCAGGAAAAATATGTGGGAAGGCAAACATTATTATAACAGAGGAAGCTGGACTTGCACATGGAAAAATAAGTTTGATGAGCATAGCTGAGCTGTGCTTTCTCCTGTCTGAATGAACTTTTTTGCCTATGTTCTGCTGCAAATCCATATTTTGCTTGGAAATACCTCTGTGATTAATAAGGCTGAGCTAAAAAGAGTAAATGGAAATTTCCTTTCATGTGAAAGATGTGCAAGCAGTTTTCTGTGCCACAAAAGAGAGGTCTCTCTGCATTGGTGTACATGTTTTCTGTAACAGCTGTGCTCACTGGAGCACACTGAAACCACGGGATCAGGGCAGGTTCCCATTGGACTGCTCACATGTAAGAGCACTGGGGAGATGATCCTCAGGACTGCCACAAAGTCAGCACCTACTCAGGCTGCTGGGTCAGCCTCTTGTGCCAGGAAAACAACAAGTTAATGGGTGGTTGTTTGTAGCTGCTGTGGATGTGTCCTTAGAAACCTCAGGGGGAGAAGACTTAGAAAAGGAGAAAGATAACTGGTGGAGAAAGTTCCAAGGAGATAAGAAACCCCTGGAAGGTGAAGTGACCATGGTTTAACCCAGGACAAACCAGAGTAGCTACTGCTAGTGTCCATCATCTCCTCCCTCCCCCCAAGAGCCTTTGTTCTATTCACTGTTATCTCCTGGGCCCCTTTCCTTCCCCATCCCATAGGACAAGGTAACCCGGAACCTTCCCTATACTCCCCCAAACCCCTTAGTGATTGGCGGTACGTGATAACTCTTAAGGCTGTGTCTGAGGGTCCCTCGGTCTCTTGGATCCTGCCTCTCCTCTGTGTGAAGACCCTGCAATAAAGCCACTCAGAATTAAAGGCACTCCAAGAGCCCTCTCGTTATTCATCTTCAGCTGATAGCTAAACTGGACCGTTCCTGCACCACACCGCAGGCCGCAGTTTCTCTGGCTAAGTGTCTACGGGACGCTGCCAGAGTGCCCTGGGGACAGGGGCGTTCCTGGAAATATAGCCAGCTGGAATCTGTCATGGCAACGCCAGGCTGGACAGAAAAAACAGCGAGCTATAAGTGGCGCCCAACATCTGGTCTTGAGAAGAACTCAAGCCCTAGAAGAGTGTCCCTGTCCACTCTGTGGTTAGGAGTTCACCCGTTGGACTGCTGCTCCCCAGAAGAAGTGCTGAGTTCTATTAGTACTCTCAGAAGGGGCGTCTGAAAACCTTCTCCAACACTAAAGAAGAAGGCTCAGACCAGCTGAAGGCTCTGCTTTGGACTGCAGTAACCGAGGAAACCAGGAAACAGCAAGGGATCAGTCACGGGTCCGTTCAGGTAGTATTTGTGCTGGGTTTCACTACGGGATAGTCCAAGCAGGGAGAATTATTCAGGATGGGTATGCAGTTATCATGTCCTGAGCGGGAGGTTTATTCCCAACTTAAAAGCATCTTAAAATCTCCTAACAGAGCTTTCAGTAAAAAGCTCTTGAAGCGCTTTACAAAGTTAGTGTTTCTCTATCACCCCTCTGTTTGTCCCTCTTCCATAAAATCCCTTGATTTCTGGGATCGGGTCGGAGAAAGGCTAACGCGTCTTTCAAAAACAGGAGATAATTCATTACGACTATATTTTCCCTTGCTCATTTTAATTTGTGAAGTTTTAGAAGAGAAGGAGAAAAGTTCGGAACCTGCGTGCGTCCCCGCCCCGCCCACCCACCCCCCACCATCTTCCCATCCCCTTGTAAAACCGCAGCGTGGTGACGATGCGAACAGCGACAGTAATCTCCAAGATCCCCCCAAAACCCCCGGTCCTCCCGCAAGCTTCACCAACCCGCTGCCGAGTCTATCCTGCCCCCCCTCAGTCCCCTTCCAGGTCCCAAAACCCTCACAATTTCAACCCCCCCTGGACACAAAGAAACAATGAGGCAAAATGGCGCCGGCCATGCGGCCGCTGAAGCTGGACCAAGCCTGCAGGGTTCAGGCGGGGCTGAGTGGCCAGGAAACCCTGCCCCCGGCGCCTCCCTCAGCCCTCCCACAGAGCCACATCATTGACAGTTCGTTACTGTTCCTCCTCCTACAGAGGCAGAGCTTGCACCAATGGCGCCGGCGCTGCAAACAGCCGTTGCTGGGAAACAAACCCCTGCAGCCGCGGCAGGGGCAATGCCGCCCTGGCCGCTCTCGCTCGCAGCCATTGGACTGCAGGCCGTGCCCCTGCCGCCTGTGTGGCCCTGGCTAATGCGGTCCTCGGCCCCTGTACCGGTGCCGGCGGGACAGCCTGCCGCAGCCACGCCGCCCCTGTTGGCTGCTTGGCCCAGGCTTGGAGTGACGCTGCCGGGAGGGGTGGTGCCACCACCCGAACTAGCTCTGCCAGCAGCACCCCTGACCACTCTTCCAATCCCGGTGTCAGACTAGCCGTCCTTTCCAGCCATGGCACCGCCCCCGCCGGCCGTTTAGCCCTGGCTCAGGTCCATGCCGCACGCCGGGGCGGCCCCTGCCCCAGCCCCGCCTGCAGCGCCTGCGCCCAGCCGTCCCTACGGCGCAGCCTCGCCCGAACCGCTGCTGCTGCCGCTGCAACTGCTGCCACTGCCACCACCGCCGCCGCTTGCCCTGGCACCGATTGCGACCACAGTCCCAACGGCGATCATCGCATGCTCCCCTGCCGTCTTCCCAGCGGCCATAATAAGCTTCGTCCAGCCTGCCTCCGTCCCGCCCCTGAGGGCGGGCGCACAGGGACACCCACCGCTCGCAGCCGCTGTAAAAAAAGCCGCCGCCCCTGCCAGGGAAGTGGCTGCCGCGCATCTCCCAGCCTCACGAATGCTGTGTGGTGCGAGCCCGCCCCAATCCTCTGTCGGCCCAGCGCCAGAGGGGGAGGAAACCCAGGAGCGCCCAGGGTCTTAAGTGCCACAGGCCATGCTGAAAACCCCTTGACTGCCCAGCCTGAGATGCAACAACTGCCCAAGGAAGCAACCCCCCCCCCCTTATACCACCAAAACAACCTGTACCAAGACGCCACTGTCACCAGAGCTTTTAAGCCCACTCTGCCTCCTGGAAGTCACTCCGCATGCCACCAAGAAACCAGTCAGCAAATCACAAATACCGAGATTTTTGCAGCCCCAGTTCAGTATAATCCCCAAGGAGAAAACGCCATATGGCAGCCAAGGGGCATTCAAAATCTCAAAGAGATATGTAAAGGTGCAAAAGAATTTGGTTGGGAATCATCATATTTTAAAAGCCTTTTAACCCTGACTTTCAAAACTCAAACCTTAGTACCATATGATATAAAAACGTGGATGTCTGGTATCTTAAACGAAACTCAATTCTGGCTATGGGAAAGAACATGGCAGGAACAATTAAAAGAACTTTTACCTATTTACAAAGCTAACGACCAAACAGCTACTATAACCCTAGATCACCTTTGTGGCCAAGGAGACATGAGCAAAACCCGAGACCAAGCCACTCACTTGCCACCAGCAGTTCTAGTTGATATTAAAAATGCAGCAAAAAGAGCTTTATGGTGCCTGCCTTCCTCTACTGCCCCTTCAGATGGTTATTCTGCAATCAAGCAAAGGCTTGACGAGAGCTTTGTGGACTTTGTAGAAAGATTAAGAGGAGCAGTAATGAAACAAATAGAAAATCCACAGTTGCAAAAAGAGTTAATAAGATCACTAGCTAAAGAAAATGCAAACATAGAACGTAAAAGAGTCCTCAAAACCTTGCCACGAAATCCAAAGCCAACAATTGCTCAAATGCTAGAGCTTTGTGCTGACATTATGCCGGAACAAACAGACTTTTCCCCCCAACACCCTCCATTTAAGGGAGCACTCAAGAAAACTGTAGGTGCCGCTGTGACGGCAGACAACAATAAAGACACCCGCAAATGTTTTAACTGTGGGTCACCTCACCATTTTGCAAAGAACTGTCCCAAACCCCGAAAAATTAACAACCCTTCCAAGCCGTTTACAGGTCCAGAAACACCTCAGCAACCGGGAAACTGGACAACGAGCGTGGGGCAGCACCACGCGCTGACACAAAACTAAAGGCTGCAACACCGATCCCTGCCATCGTATCCCCAGCGAAACCACCAGGACCTGCGAACACCTGGGCCCCGCGTCTGAACGTGGTGAGTGCAACTGCCAACAATTTCACAAAACCCACATTCCATCATATCACAGTTTCAGTTTCAGGAAACATCGACTCTCGAACTGACATTCTAGTGGTGGGAAACTCGTTGAGAGGACCACCAGAACTGTTTGTGTTACCTGAAATCCACACTGTGTCCCCTGGAATGAATTTCAAGATCACAGTCACTTGCACAAACACCCCCTGGTTTCTTCCACAATGGACTTGGGTAGCACAGGCCATAGTGCTACCTAGAGACTTTCCCCGACTCCATCGAACCCCATGCACTTACTGAGCTGAGGTTGTTGGAGAAGACAAGCCAACTCTTAGCTGTAAATTGACCAATGGAAAAGGCACAACTTACCTAGATGGGATGATAGACACAGGAGCGGATGTTACCATCATCTCCAAGGCAGATTGGCCAATGCAGTGGGCTCTGAGGCCTTCTGCAGGCACAGTTTCTGGTACTGGGGGAACCTCTCCTTCCATGAGGAGCATGAATTGAATCTCCATAGAGGGACCTGATGGTCACATAGCCTCTGTCAAGCCCTTTGTGGTACCATCAGGTTTCACCCTATGGGGCAGGGATCTCCTCTCACAGTGGGGAACTCGAATAGAAATAACACATCCTGCCACAAATTTTTAATCGGGGCCACTGAGAGGCGCTCCACCCCAGCCCTGACTTGGAAAACTGATAAACCCATCAGGGTGGAACAGTGGCCCCTCTCCAAGGAAAAATTAAGCGCCCTCGAATCCCTGGTAGAAGAACAGCTTGCCAAAGGCAACATCGTTCCAACAGACAGCCTTTGGAACTCCCCTGTCTTTGTGATACGAAAACCCGGAAAAGACAAGTGGAGGCTTCTCCACGATTTGCGAGAGATCAATAAGGTGATAGAAGAAATGGGTCCATTGCAGCCAGGTGTACCATCGCCCTCTATGCTCCCCCGAGAATGGCCTTTGGTAGTCATTGACATCAAGGACTGCTTTTTCAGTATCCCTCTTAATCCTCGCGATGCTCCTCGCTTTGCTTTCTCTGTCCCTTCAGTCAACCGAGAAGCCCCTATGAAGCGGTTTCACTGGCAAAAACTACCAATGGGTATGGTGAATGCCCCTGTTCTCTGCCAGTGGTACGTCTCCAAAATCCTATCACCTGTTCGAAAAGCCTTCCCCAAAGCAATCATTCTTCACTACATGGATGACATATTAGTTTGTGCCCCTCAAAAAGACTATCTAGACACCACCCTGAAAGAGACTGTAAAAGCCATCAAAAGTGCAGGCATGGAAATTCAATCTGAAAAGATTCAACACACCTGCCCCTGGTTGTACCTCGGCATTCGCATCAGCGAAAGAACCATCACACCCCAACAACTCGTCATCCAGGATGACCCCAAGACCCTACGGGACCTACACCAACTCTGTGGGTCCATCAACTGGGTTTGTCCTCTGCTGGGTCTGACGACAGAGGACCTCACCCCCTTGTTCCAGCTTCTGAAAGGAGGCAAAGGTCTGGACTCGCCAATTTCCATCACTCCGGAAGCCAGGGATGCTATTGGTAAGGTGCAACAAGCGCTCTCTTCCAAGCAAGCGCATCAGACAGCTCCAGAACTGCCTTTCAGGTTTATCATACTAGGAAAGGTACCACACCTACATGGACTGATATTTCAATGGGACGAGAAGTTGAAAGATTCACTTCTCATCATAGAGTGGGTTTTTCTTCCACACCAGCCTTCCAAAAGTATTACAACACCACAAGAACTGGTTGCTCAGTTGATTAAAAGAGCCCGAAAAAGACTCCGCACCCTGGCAGGGTGTGATTTTTCATGGATTTATGTTCCTTGGTGAATGAAAGATGTAGAGGAATTACTCCAAACCAACGAGCCCCTCCAGCTAGCCCTCGACAGTTATCCAGGCCAAATCACAGGTCACAAATTGAAACACCATCTCTTTAATACTAAATTCAATTTGGCACCCAAATTCCTCCAAAGTAAAACACCCTTAAATGCCCTGACAGTCTTTACAGATGGCTCAGGGTCCTCTCATAAATCAGTACTGACCTGGAAAAACCCAGAGACTCAGGAGTGGGAATCTGAAGTTCAAGTAGTAGAAGGATCCCCACAAATTGCAGAACTAGCAGCTGTTGTAAGAGTGTTTGAGAAATTCCAGGAACCTCTAAATTTGGTCACAGATTCAGCATATGTGGCCGGAATTACTGCTAGAGCAGAACACTCACTCCTCAAAGAAGTAGA
>JAVTVJ010002284.1:0-68220 GCA_034509425.1 Eopsaltria australis | reverse complement strand
GGGTCAATATGCAGAAAAGCATCAGGCCTACGCTGCCATTGCGATGGCTCACTGATCAACCTGTGTGGGTTGCACAGTGGCCTCTGAATGAAGAAAAACTGACTGCACTTCAGAATCTAGTACAAGAACAATTGGCACAGGGACACATTGAATATTCCACCAGTCCATGGAATACACCAGTTTTTGTGATAAAGAAAAAGTCAGGATCATGGAGGTTGCTACAGGACCTCAGGAAAATTAGTGCAATAATGGAAAGTATGGGGGCACTGCAACCTGGAATGCCCTCACCTACAATGATACCTACAGGGTGGGACATTTTGATTGTTGATTTAAAAGATTGTTTTTTCACAATTCCTTTGCATCCTCAGGATACACCGAGATTTGCATTCACTGTGCCTTCAATTAATAATGCTGAGCCTGTTAAGAGGTATCAATGGAGGGTTTTGCCTCAAGGTATGCGTAATAGTCCAAGTATTTGTCAATGGTATGTAGCCCAAGCTTTATCTGGGGTTCGAGAACAATTTCCTGGTTCATATTGTTATCATTATTGTTGCAGTTTATATGGATGATATACTAATAGCCACACCAACTCGGGAGGAATTGCTGAAGAAACAGCCTCAGTTGCTTGCTGCCTTGCATTCATATGGATTGCAAGTGGCTCCAGAAAAGGTACAACAATGTCCTCCTTGGAAATATTTGGGAGTCAAAATTTTGGAACAAACTGTACAACATCAAAATGTGCAATTTCGAAAATCCATCAGAACTTTAAATGATGCTCAACAATTGCTGGGTACTATCAATTGGTTGCGTCCTTACTTGGGGCTAACCACGGCACAGTTGTCTCCTTTGTTAGATATCTTGAAAGGAGACTCGGGTTTAAATTCACCTCGAGCCTTGACTCCTAGAGCGCAGCAAGCACTGGAGGAGGTTCAGAAAGCAGTTTCCACACGACAAGTTTATAGAATTGATCCTTCTATTGATATCACAGTTTTTGTTACAATTCCAGATCTTCATCCTACAGGTCTCATTGGCCAATGGAATATCCAGTGGCCTGACCCGTTGCATGTTTTGGAATGGATTTTCTTACCCCATCAGCCGAAAAAGACGGCCCCCACAATATTTGAACTAATTGCTCAATTAATAATCAAATGTTGTCATAGGTGTCTACAACTCATGGCTAAGGACCCTGACAAACTTATACTTGCAATCCAGCAAGAATATTTTGACTGGAGTTTTGCTAATAGCACTCCTCTCCAGTCAGCACTGCAAAATTTTCCAGGACAAATTTCTTTCCAGTTACCTGGGCACAAATTACTGCAGTTGGCAAAGACAACTTCTTTGTCTTTGCGACCAAAAAATAGTCGTGTGCCGCTGCAAGGACCTACGGTTTTTACGGACGGGTCTGGAAGAACAGGTAAAGCCATTGTCACCTGGAAGGATGACTCTGGATGGCAAGTACTGGAAGGTTGTGAGTCAGGCTCTGCTCAGCTTGTCGAACTGCGAGCTGTGACCATGGCATTCCAGCACTTTTCTCATGTGCCACTTAATCTTGTAACTGATTCTGCTTATGTGGCAGACATCACACAACGTCTAGATTGTTCTCTTTTAAAAGAAGTTAACAATGTTAATTTGTTTTCCCTATTGAAAGCCTTGTGGTCTGCGATTCAAGAGAGAGTGCATCCTTATTACATTTTGCACATTCGAAGTCACACTGCGTTGCCAGGCTTTATAGCAGAAGGTAACGCAAGGGCTGACAAACTTGCTAATCCAGTTTGGGCAGCCCCTCAGCCTGACACAGTTGCACAAGCTAAGGCTTCACATGATTTTTTCCATCAGAGTGCACACACTTTGCAGAGACAATTTTTGCTCACATCTACTCAAGCTCGTGACATTGTTAGTTCCTGTTCCGACTGCCAAGGCTTTGTTGCATCATTGCCTGTAGGGGTCAACCCTAGGGGCCTGCAAGCATTGCAGATTTGGCAGACGGATGTCACTCATGTGGCTGAATTTGGTCGTCTCAAATATGTGCATGTTTCAATTGACACCTTGTCTTCCGCTATGTGGGCATCTGCTCACACAGGGGAGAAAGGTCGTGATGCTATTGCTCATTGGTGGTTGGCTTTTGCAGTTTTAGGGGTACCTTCATCTATAAAAACTGATAATGGTCCTGCTTATACCTCTGCAAAGCAAGGAAGTTTCTACAGCTATGGGGTGTTGAGCATACCTTTGGTATCCCTCATTCACCCACGGGCCAAGCTATCATTGAACGTGCTCATGGTACCCTGAAAAACATTTTGCAAAAACAAAAAGGGGGAATGATAGGGAAACCCCCACAAAGTAGACTGCAAAAGGCTTTGTATACAATCAATCATCTCACAGTGCCTTCTGATTCTAATATTCCTATATTTCTAAAGCATTTTCTTTCTTTGCAGTCGGACGGAACAGTGAATCTCCCTCGAGGAAAGGTGTGGGTCAGAGATTTGATTACCAGCAAGTGGGAGGGCCCATGGGACCTCATCACTTGGGGGCGTGGATATGCTTGTGTCTCCACAGATACTGGAGCCCGTTGGGTGCCAGCGCGGTGTGTGAGGCCGGACTTACAGCAAAATCGCCCCCGGAACAGTGATGGATCGACCTGAACCTTGGATATTAATGATTGCCATCATGGGGTTTTGCATAGGGGGAGGAAGGCCCGTGTTGCCATCTCTGCCTCCTATGCCAGAGAATGTATGGATAACATTAGCTCATGCCTTAAATCAATCTTCTATGTGTGTTTCTCTTGCTACCCCACAATCTCCTTTTAAAATATGCTTAGTAGGTGTGCCGCTACATAATCACACAGAAATTAATGCGCTTGTTAATGGGAAATATGCAAATGGTACAAAGCTAGTTTTAACACCTAAACTGCTTGAACCCCAAGAAGTTGACATCTTAGGATCCATTAGAGCTTCAACTTGTGTACGCTTTAAAGCTTCGCAAGCACGGTCTGGTGAGTCCTCCAATGAGGTGTCACCCATCCAGCCATGGTACTCTAATGTTTCGCTTTGGTGCAATGATAGCTCAGGTGTTGCTTTTACTAACCAAGTGCCAAAACAATTACCCTCGGGTTTGTTTTTGCTTTGCGGGAATCATGCATGGGCTGGCCTCCTGTCCAATATGATAGGTGGACCATGCACGATCGGACGCTTGACAATGCTTGCTCCAAATCTTTCTATGGTAGCAAACATGTCTCATTCTTTGCACCGTGGGCGAAGGATGATGCATTCCTTGTGCCAGAGACGGCATCTTGATTCCTTTAACAAAAACTGCAGAGATGATCCAACATTTTGGGGAAAGGGATCAAGAGTGGCTGCTTCAGTGTTTGCTCCGGGTGTTGCTGCAGCTCAAGCTTTAGCTACGCTTGATAAATTAGGGTGCTGGCTTGCTAAACGTACTAATGAAACTTCAGCAGCTTTAGCAGGATTACTAACCAATGTTCGCTCAGTAAGGCATGCTACCTTACAAAATCGTGCAGCCGTTGATTTTTTGCTTTTAGCACATGGGCATGGTTGTGAGGATTTCGAAGGAATGTGCTGTATGAATTTGTCAGACAATTCAAAGTCTATCTTTGCAAATATTCAATGTGGCCGTCCGCCTGCCTCCTCGGTAGAGTAGAGGTGGCTACTAGCAAAGGTGGATGCGACTTGGGTCCTCGGGGGCCAGCCTCGTTCCCAATCGCCGAGCGACTCTTGCCCTTGTTCCCTGCTAGCTGCTCGGTAGGCGAACTCTCCCACACCTCAGGGGGTTCCTCCAACCCAGGAATGAAGAGACACAGACACAAGGTTCTGTACTCTGTGGCACCGGGGATCGGAGGACCTCGATTCCCCTGGGACACGATCTTTTATTGTTCCCCCGGTGACCAATCACCGGGTAGCAGAGGGGAGGAACTGGGGAGGAGCAGGGGACAGGGAGCGAACTAGGGATAGAAGGGGGATGAGCGAGGGTTACAGACAGGGGAGTGATACAATGAACAACCGAGTAACTGAGAACTCTCTAGGAAACTGGGGGTGACTAACTCAGATGGGCAGGTGGTGCTCCCCAATGAGCCCTGGGGGTATTAACCTGTCTCGAGCCCAGCCTCTTCTTGGCTAAACTATTGTTTGCTCTACCTCGGGGGAGCCCTCCTCCTCCCCCCAGGGCTTTCTCATTGGAAATTCTTCTTCTGGGGTAACCTGCACCACTGCCACATCTCCCCCATTTTTATTACTTAAAGGCAATGCGCGGTTAACTAAAGGGATAACAAAACACTTAACACAACTTAGGGAACAAAGTCCAAGGAAAAGAGTCAACAAAAACCAAAACAGAGTCCGTAAAACTTGTGAAATCCAGCTAGAGATCCCCCAGCTGGTGAAGAGGCTGTCAAGCCAGTCCTTGACCTCCGTCTTGAGTTGGTGGATCTGGTCCCGCATTTCCTGGATTGTGGACTTGATGGATTGGGCGTGAGATGAAAGGTTGAAGCAACACAGTCCTTCAAACTCTTCGCACCCGTGGTTGTGGAGCAGCAGCAGATAGTCTATGGCGGCCCAGGCAGGTGCTAATCGGGCCGTTCGCTGAGTCGACGTGGAGGCAGAAGTCACTCTGGCCGATGGATTTTGCCAGAGTGACCCACACGTTTTCTCGAGGCTGCTGCACCAGCCACGGGGCAGACGCCGGAATTTCCAGGAGAAACAGGACCCTAACGAAACTCCAGACTGGCTCCATCTTCCTTGGGGATCTCTGATGGGTAGACTGAGAAAGAAAAACCTTAAAATCTAACAAAAGTGATCCAAACTACAAAAGGTAACTCTAACATAAACTCCCCCTCTCTCCCCCCTTTCTCTTGAATGGGTAGGTAACAGGGATAGGGACACACAAAAGGTAAGTCAGAGGGGTAGGTTGGGGAAGGGTAAAAGGGGGTGTATAGTCCATGGTATTGTCGAGTATGGTTGCCTTCTGACATCTCTGGTGTCTTCTTCCTCTGGGACTTCTTCTTGCTGAGATGCCGGAGGGTCGTCTAAGCTGGGCAAGTCTTTTTTTCTCCTTTTCTTCCAAGCCTCCGTGGCTTGGAAACTTTCTTCTTGCGGAGACTGGGGTGGAACTGTCTCTGCAAAACAAGCTCGCTTTCTCTGCTTAGGCCCCCGGTAGGGTCGGACATACCTAGCTGGGATCCATTTCGGCCCCTCTGGGGTGGACACACATGCGTACCCTCTGCCCCAGACAATCAGTGGGAGAGGCCCTTCAACCTCATGGGTCTCAGGGTCCCTTACCAGCACTGGCGGATGTTCTTTTAATTTGGAGTTGGTCAAATTAGTAAAGTGCCGGAATACAGGGGGGACGGGCTCTTCTGGTGTACAATTTAAAAAGTTAATCGTGAAGAGCGCCTTGCAGAGTCGCTCAATGGGCGATTTCTTCTCTGCACCTCCTTGCTGCTGGTAGAGGACTCTCTTAAGTGTACTGTGAGTCCTCTCCACGATGGCCTGCCCCGTAGGGGAGTGAGGGATGCCGGTGACGTGGGCAATCCCCCACTCCTGGAGGAAACTACGGAGATAGGCAGAGGTGTACGCTGGGCCATTGTCCGTCTTTATCTTTTTGGGGGTACCTAGGACAGAGAACGCATTAGAAGATGTTTGCGAACGTCTTTCGCCTTTTCGCCCGTGTGGGCCGAGGCGAACACAGTATGGCTAAACGTGTCTACAGAGACATGTACATATTTGAGTCTGCCGAACTCTTGGATATGGGTAACGTCGGTCTGCCAAACTTCATTTGCAGCTAGCCCTCGGGGGTTTATCCCTGGATGGAGCGAGGGCAGCTGATAGGTCTGGCAATTGGGACATGTCGCCACGATTGCCCGAGCCTGTTCTAGAGGTAGGTGGAACATCCTCCGGAGGGCTGGGGCGTTCTGATGGTAGAACTGGTGGGACATCTTGGCTTGTGCGAAGGTGTCAGGGACGTTAGCTGACTGCACTTGCGCAGCCATTGCCAAGGCGTCTGCTCTGCGGTTCCCCTCACTGATGTACCCAGGAAGGTCTTGATGCGATCTCACATGCATCACGTGAAATGGGTGCTCTCGGTGGGACAACAGGGACACTAGCCGCGAGAGCAGCCCGAATAAATTTTTGTTAGAGACCTCCTTAAGTAAACTGTGTTCTGCTCTGACAGTTATCCCAGCAACGTAGGCCGAATCTGTAACCAAATTGAGAGGCTCCCGGAACCTCTCAAAGACTCTGACGATGGCTGCTAGTTCTGCAATTTGTGGGGATCCCTCCACCACATGGACCTCAGATTCCCACTTCTGGGTCCGAGGGTCCTTCCAAGTCATGACTGACTTGTGAGAGGATCCCGAGCCGTCGGTGAAAACCGTCAGAGCTCCTTTACAGGCTTTTTTGACTGCATAAACTTTGGAACCAAATTAAAATTTGTGTTAAACAGGTGATGTTTCAATTTCTTTCCCGTGATTTTGCCTGGGAAACTGTCAAGAGAGAACTGGAGGCTCTCATTGGACTGGACTAATTTTTCCAAGTCCTCATCTTTCCAGGGAACACGAATGCATGAGAAATCGCACCCCGCAAGGGTGCGGAGCCTGGCCCTTGCTCTGGTGATAAGCGAGGCCACCAGCTCTTGTGGCGTGGTAATAGTTTTGGACGGTGTGTGAGGGAGGAACACCCACTCTATGATTAAGAGGGAGTCTTTCAACCTCTCGTCCCATTGAAAGACCAGTCCGTGTAATTGGGGGACCTGCCCTAAGATGATAAGTTGAAAAGGCAGGTCTGGGGCCACTCTGTGGGCGTGCCTGGAGACTAAGGCTTTGCGCACCTTACCTATGGAAGCCCTGGCATCGGTGGTAAGCTGCTTTGGAGAGTCGAGTCCCTCACCGCCCTTCAGGAGATCGAACAAGGGGGCGAGGTCTGCTGTCGTCAGCCCCAGCAGAGGACGAACCCAGTTGATACTCCCGCATAGCTGATGTAACTCCCGCAGGGTCCTGGGCTCGTCCACGATGTCGAGCTGCTGGGGTGCGACGGTCCGCTCTCCGATGCGGATGCCAAGGTACTTCCACGGTAGGGTGCGTTGTACTTTGTCTGGATGGATGGTCATCCCGGCACGCTGGATGGCATCGATGGCGGCTTTGAGAGTCTTTTCTAGTAGGTGCTCGGAAGGAGCACAGACAAGAACATCATCCATGTAGTGGAAAATTATGGATTTCGTGAAGGCTTTCCTCACTGGCGACAGTACTCGGGCTACGTACCACTGGCAGATTACAGGGGAATTTTTCATTCCCTGGGGCAACACCCGCCAGTGGTACCTCTCTTGGGGCGCCTGCCTGTTCACAGACGGCACAGAAAAGGCAAACCGCGGCGCATCATTTGGGTGCAACGGGATCGAGAAGAAGCAGTCCTTGATGTCAATAACTGCGAGTGGCCACGCTCGGGGGAGCATTGCCGGGGATGGTAATCCCGGCTGAAGGGGACCCATGTCAACAATGGCCTCGTTAATCTTACGTAGGTCGTGGAGAAGCCTCCACCCGCCTCCGCCAGCCTTGCAGATGACAAAGACAGGGGAGTTCCAAGGGCTGTCTGATGGGACAACATTACCCTTGGAAATTTGCTCTTCCACGAGTGACCGTAGGGCGCTCAACTTATCTTTAGTGAGGGGCCACTGCTCCACCCACACCGGCTTGTCAGTTTTCCAGGTGAGTTGCGGGACAGAGCCATGGGTGGGGCGCCCAGCAGCGGCCCCAGCTAGAAATCCCCTGGTGTATCTGGGATTTCTAGCCTGGTCCCCCATTGCGACAAAAGGTCCCTACCCCAGAGGTTGAAGCCAGAGGCCACCACGTATGGTCTTACCGTGGCAACATGACCGTCCGGCCCCTCCACCAAGATGTTATTAGTGGACCTCTGGGGCATAACGGCTCCCCCAAGTCCGGTGATGTTTTCGGTTGAGGGCCGGAGCCCCCATCCATGTGGCCACTCTGCTGCTGAAATGATAGTCACGTCTGATCCTGTGTCCATCATTCCTCGGATGTGCACCGCTGCCTTGCCGTTTTTGAGGCGGCAAGACAGGGTGGGCTTGTCGGTCCCCAGGAGCTCTGAGTACATGGCCCGTGGTGTCATCTTCGTCTTGGGAAGGTCCTCCGGAATAATTATTGCATGAGCCAGCCACTGGCCCCTGGACACGAACCAGGGGGCCGAGTGACAGGCGGCGGTGATTTTAAAAGTCTGTCCCGGGATAGCTGTAACAATCTGAGGGAGCACAAAGAGCCCGGGAGGGCCCCTCGTGGAGTCCCCCACGACCAAAAGCTCTGTCCTCTTATAAATGTCTCCACAAAGAAACACGTTATAACTACGAAAGTCTGTGTTGGTGACATGTTGAGGGTGGGCACTTACCAGGTGGAACCTGGTCCTGTCCTTAGCCGCTGCAGTGTCCCCCTCTCCCGCCGATGGTGTGGCGGGCGGTCTCGCCGGAGCGGTGATGGTGGTCCCGGTGTTGTCAGCATTTAATTTGGTGTCACAGCGCAGTGCTGTACTGCGCTCTTCTGCCCGTTTCCCTGGTGCTGGCGGCAACACGGGCAGAGCACCGCTCCGGGACCTGCGGGAGGCTTAGAACAAGAGGTGTTATTTCTCCGGGGCTTTGGACAAAAGCATGCGATGTGCCCACCTTGTCCGCAGTTATAACACTTGTTATGTCCAGTTCGGTTATTGTCAATTTCAGGGGTGGCAGCCCCCGCTGCTGTCACATACTTCTTTTGCTGTTGGGGTCCGCGGCCTGGAGGAGGGGGTGCTACTGATGGCTCGGGGGTGATCTCGGCGCACGCTTCTAGCATTGCCTCTAAGGTGGGCCGAGGCAATTTGGGGAGGGTTTTTAGGACTGCCTTGCAGGCAGCGTTGGCATTGGCGTATGCCACTGACTGGAGGAGCTTTGCTTGGTTTGAGGGGTCTTCTTCCTGTTTCTCGAGAGCCATCCTCACTCGGCCTACAAACTTAACAAAGCTCTCTCTGGTTGTTGCCTGATGGTGGCATACCCATCTGAAGGCACCTCCGCAGATGGTAGCGTCAGGAGGGCCCTCAGCGCCGCCTGCTGTACGTCTCTAATCGCTCTCGTTGGGAGCTGTGCAGCCTGCTCCTCACCCTTGCTAAAGTCCCCCTCGCCTGCTAGGTGGTCCATTGTCAGGTCATCGACCTCATCTTCCCCATCATATTCTCCCAGGAGGTCTTCTAGTAGGCGTTTCCAAGCCCTTTCCCATAGCATGTAATTTTCAGGAGTTAGGATCCCTTCCATAATTGACTTAAGGTCCTCCGGGACTAAGAGGTTGGACCTAAAGGTTGCTCTGAGCATACCCTGGCTGTAAGATGATTCCAGCCCGTGGTCACTGATCATCTTACATAGGTCTCGCAGCTGGGAGAATGGAAAAGGCTCCCACTGGGGATTCCGGCCACGCCTACCCAGGTGGACCAGTAGGGCTACCAGGCTTTGTCCCGCCTCCTGGGCCGCGCCCCCTGGGCCCCCGGGCTCCAGGTGATCTGAACCCGGGCAGGCTGGGGCCCGGCCCCAGGCCTCGGCACCGGCCTCGGCCTGTGGGCCTCCGGGTTCTAGGCTCCCGGGCCCGGGGCGCCGGCAGGCCTCGGCTTCCCCCCTCCCGGGTTCTGGGCTCCGGGGCCCGGAGTGCCGGCAGGCCTCGGCTTCCCCCCTCCCGGGTTCTAGGCTTCGAGGCCCGGAAGGGGGGGCGTGGGAATCGGAGCCGGAGAGGGCGGTGCGCGAGGGGACGGATGCCGCGCGGGGCCGGCTGGAGGTCCCGAGGGAATGGGAGGGGCCCGACGCGATACCACGCCCCGACGCGACGCAGGGGGAGGGACGGCCCCGGGGGCGGAGGACTCCGTGGGCAGGCTCAGGGGGGGAGTCCGGGGAAGGGGAGGGATCCCGCGCAAAACGGCTTTTGGCGCCAAAACGGGGGGTGGAAGGCGCGCTGGCCGCGCGGCCGGCGCCATCCCGCTCCTCACCGCGGCTATCCTCTCCTCCATAACCACGATAAGGGGGGGGCACAACGGGTGCAACCGGGCACCCGGGCACAGGCAAAACATCCAAGGAAAGGTCCGGCGCGGAGAAGCCCCCTCCCCACCGGCCAGGGAGCGCCGGAGATCGCGGGGGATCGAGGGCAAACGACACCCGACGCGAGTCTCGACGCCCCAGGGAAGGGGGGTGAGGAGAGTGGGGCGGCAGGGAAAGTGGGGTAGGAGGAACCGGGGTTTCAACTTTCCCCTTTCTAAGTTCCCTCAAAGAATCGCAAATTAAAATCAAAACCGAATAAAAACGAGTAATGCTAACATCTCCCTCCCGAACCTTTTTAGTTACTAAATCCCCCACTTTGTCCCAAAAGCCCAGATCTCGAACTAAATCTAAAGAAACCGAGGGAAACTGAATAAAAACCCATCTAACGAATTCCCTTAAAAGAGGTTTCGAAAAACGCTTCCCCTCCGCAGTTAAAACTCCCTTAATTTGGGAGTAAAACCCCTTTTGCTGCCTGGAAAGCCGGGCACCCATAACGGCAGCAACTCCTAGCCGAGGCAAACAGGAAAGCTAACGCGGTGGGGTCAGGGGAAATTCTTAAACTCACTTTCCGGACGCTGCGCAGCGATTTTACTCCACGTGCCGGGTCCCGGATCCCTGGCACCTCTCCCGTCCCTGACCGCCGGTCACAGTCCTCTGGCTAGGGTGGTGTGGTGACCGAGGCTCTCTCCACACTCCGTCGGGAGAGAGGTTGCTCGATCTCCCCTCCCAAAAAGTCCACTAAAACGCGGAGCTCTTCAGGAAGGGCGGCCGACGCTGCAACGGCGCGCTTCTGGCGAAGGTCGCTCCGATGAGGCAAGTGGTCAAGCTGACCAAATGCCGCACGTTGGGCGCCAGCTGTGGCCGTCCGCCTGCCTCCTCGGTAGAGTGGAGGTGGCTACTAGCAAAGGCGGATGCGACTTGGGTCCTCGGGGGCCAGCCTCGTTCCCAATCGCCGAGCGACTCTTGCCCTTGCTCCCTGCTAGCTGCTCGGTAGGCGAACTCTCCCACACCTCAGGGGGTTCCTCCAACCCAGGAATGAAGAGACACAGACACGAGGTTCTGCACTCTGTGGCACCGGGGATCGGAGGACCTCGATTCCCCTGGGACACGATCTTTTATTGTTCCCCCGGTGACCAATCACCGGGTAGCAGAGGGGAGGAACTGGGGAGGAGCAGGGGACAGGGAGCGAACCAGGGATAGAAGGGGGATGAGCGAGGGTTACAGACAGGGGAGTGATACAATGAACAACCGAGTAACTGAGAACTCTCTAGGAAACTGGGGGTGACTAACTCAGATGGGCAGGTGGTGCTCCCCAATGAGCCCTGGGGGTATTAACCTGTCTCGAGCCCAGCCTCTTCTGGGCTAAACTATTGTTTGCTCTACCTCGGGGGAGCCCTCCTCCTCCCCCCAGGGCTTTCTCATTGGAAATTCTTCTTCTGGGGTAACCTGCACCACTGCCACAATTCAAGAGCTGCAGTATGGAGTGCAAAAGTTGAGAAAAACTGTTAGTGGGTTTGATACATGGTTTAGTGGCTGGGGCATCACAGGATGGCTCAAAGATCTGTTGAAAATGGGAAGCGTCATCTTGCTTGTTGTATTTTTGTTCTTACTATTGGTGCCGTGTTTGTTGTCTTTTCTGCAAAGGGCCCTGCAGAGATCGATAAACACTGCCTTTTTGGTAGTAAAACAAAAAGGGGGAATTGTGGGGATGGATGAGGCTGACAGCAGGCCTGAAAGACTCTCGGAAATGGACTTGAAAGCGATCAGAATTTACCCGTGAGAAAGCAATGGTATGAACACCTGCAGCCACAGTGGGGGACAGCCAAGAAGATAACCAGGGAAGATGTTTTGCACCCAGAGATGGCCTTGCAGAAGAGCATCAAGAATGTGGTGGAGGATTTATAGTGTGTAGTTGACTGCTTGTATGGCTTGTTAACGTGCTGGGAAAGTTCTTGTTATGAAGATAGCTTTAGTGTTGTTTTCCACGCAGCCGATAGTAGCATGTTACAGTAGCTGGGGAAAAAGGGTATAAAGATGTTAGCATAGACTAATAAAGCACTTCTTCTTCTTTGTCCTTGGACTACTCGCGTGTCGTGTGTCCGTCTCTACTGAGACACAAAGGGACACGCAAACAAACAAAAAGAAATCATTACTGCAGAAATATATGAAATATGTATTCTGCTCAAAGCTGTTGCATGTCCTGTGCTCACCAGACACTATGTCATTTGCAACAAGGAGGATAAACAAACAAAACTAAAATCCAAGGAAATCAAAATAAGGGTACAAGCATTTAGGTTACATAAAAGAGGAACTCCTTCGGAGATAACTCACCTCCTGAACTTGATGGCAAAGCATTTCAGACTTGGATACCTAATGAGATATACTAAAATGGCATGTGCTACTGAAAAATCATGTGTAGTCAGCAAAGAATTTCAAAATTTGAATGAAAAATCTCATTAAGTTTTAACTCATTTATTATAATTTCTTTGAAGATTTTTTCTCCCTTGGTATTTGGAAAATATTTTAGAAGAAAAATCTTTCAAAGTATTTAAAAGAAGGAAAATCAAACCTTCATATTTAAACTTCATACCTCAACATTCAGTGTTCAGTGTTCAGCATTCTTCAAATGTCCTGGATTCTAAAGGTTACAGAGGCTTTTTTTGTTTCACTAACGTGTTCCAGTAGCTTTAGGCTCTGAAATCTGGAAATACTAATCTCAGCAAGTTATTCCTCGTTTTTATGGGATGTTTAATTGTATTGTCTAAACCTCTTGCATCTGCCTGCCTGAACCTGGGGGGAATTTGTAAAATGTAGGATATAATTGGGTAAGGTCCGCATGCTGTCATCCACTTCAAGTTTCATTGACTCTCAACAGTTGGTATTAAAGAAATATTTTCCCCATTGATTTTTTTTTTCTATTTTAATTAGTGCTGCATCAACAAAAAACAAAGGAAGAAATTGAGGGAACATTTAAAATTTAAAAAAACTTAATTGGAAATTTATGTGAGTGGATTCAGTTTTCTTAAGAAAAGTGTAGATGTTAGTGGTAGAGGAACAAATTTCTCAGTCATACCAATCTTGTCACATTTTCCATTTAGCCCATGCATAAACAAATTAACTACATTTAATAATTCTATAATTTTTATTTTAATAGTGAAGTCTCCAACAGGTTTGAGGTCAAGAACTGATCACATGAATGAACTGAAAATTCCCAGAGTTCTTTATAGTTGCACTTCCACTAATAACACGAGTTTTTTCTCTACATTTCAGTTAAATAAAAGGTAAAAGCCAAGTCTGCCAAGACTACAGGTGTAAGGACAATGCAGTTCTTCAGCAGACTCCTAGGTTAAATCCTGTTGAGGTTATTTGATTTAATTGGAACATCTGTTCTATGAGGGAAGATCAAGAGAGCTAGGGTAGTTCAGTCTGGAGAAGGTGGCTCTGGGGAAACCTTCCAATATATAAGAAAGATGGAGAGACTTTTTTTTTTGGGTCTGCAATGCATTCCATGTAATGCAGTAGTTGCATTCCATTTATGAAAGCTTTAAAGGTCCTAATGTTACAATGAATATTAAATACAGGTCATAGTTGCAAATTTTTCAGCTTCTAAGTGTTTTTTTGTGTGCACACATATGTGAAAAAGAAAGATCTTTTCCACATGTGTGCACACTAACAAAACCACCCAAGTATAAAGTAACAGACTAACAAGAAATCTAGAAGTATTTTACAACAAACTATGTATAATGCAGTGTTTATATAATTTGTCTATATGTCTTTATTTAAACTTCCTTTCTATGTACTGGAATAGCTCTTCTTAGCAGGTCTGATCTTTCATGTAGCATTTAAGTTTTTCTCCACACACAGAAAAAATATTTACAATGTTTGTAGGAAAAAAAAATAGAGCTTATGTTTACAGCACTACCCAGAACTGCTAGGCTGTGGTTTTCAGTATTGTTCAAATGGCTCATAAGAGAGGGTTTTATTTCAAGAAATAGACAGGCAAGGGAGCCATCATAAATATAGAAGGCACTAAGTATGAATGCTGAGACCATCTCAATGGGCCTTTCTTCCAGTTCCTCATAACGCTCGGGAATGTTGCTGTTTATGTTGAAGATGTTCACATTTTGTTTCAGCCCAAAGGACTGTTTTTTATATTTTCCTTTATTTTAAGAACAGAGGAATAATTATGTCTCCATTCACCTCTGTCTCTCACTCTCTGTATTTAAATAATTCCATACATGCTTTTCCTAGTTCACCTGCAAACAACTATTTGTGTGTTCAACTTAATCCATGTGAATTAGTCCACTGAAGCTGCACAGATATGTAAAGTTTAGTATAAATCTTGCAAATAAAGAAAACAAAGAGGCATGGTGACACCTCTAAGAAAACTTATCACTCTGACCCTGCTCAAAGGTGGAATCAACTGTACTTCAGCACCTTTACCTGGCTATTTAACATACTCTGAAAAACCTCAAAAGAAGTAAAACATAAGTATTTCAGTAATTTATGTAATTATTTACCAACGTTCATGATGCTGTTGTACAATATTATTTGTCATTTTTGGAATTCAACCCACTTACTTGTCCCTTCATCAGTGTTCATATTTGCACATTTATGAGTCCCCACTAAAATCAAATTAGGTGTTTAATACACTTGAGTATCAATGCTCACTGCAAATTCATTTTTCTTAAGGAATTACAGTATTTTTATTTGTATCCTTGCTGTTTGCAGATCAGAAGCAAACTCTTGGTAACCATCTACATTTTGGCTATATTTTTAAATATGATATTACTAGTACTGTCTCTTCAAATTATTGATATTTTCTGGTGAACATTTTTCAGTTGATAGTTACCTATTTTAAAAAGAAACATAGCAGACCCATACTTTAATTCAACTATGAATAATTGAAACACAGCTTTTTATTCTGTATTCCTGAAAGTTTGTAGGTGAGTCTTGAAAATAGATCCATAAAACATAATTCAGGGGGAAGAAAAAAACTGAAACAAAAAAGCAAAAATCTCAAACAATCAATCAGCTTAGCAAACAAGCAAATAAAACATGTGGAAAAGTTCAAATTTGCCATATAAAAGTCATCACCTCTGATGAATTAAGATACACCTTGTTTTACATGTTCAAATAAGGAATGAAATCCAAATGTTTTTAAATCTGAGAAATGTTAGCCCATACTTCACTTATGGAACTTTCTTCCAAAATTATGTATAAAAATGAAGGTCATCCCATGACAGTTTCTGAATGGAAGGATAGGACAAAATAATCTTTGTCCTTAGGGATGCACTACCTATGTGGATACAAAAGACTGTAGCAAAGAAACCTGAGCCACAAAGTTAAAACACTGCATTCAGTATCTGCTTGTGCAAGAAAACAATAAATATCTGCCTGGAGACTTATTTACCCCAAGTACTCTGGTAGAACACCTTACAGAATAAAGACTAAAAATATTAGGAAAGTCTTATGTTAGAGGACAACACGAACCTAAACCTCCTTCATTTATATATATAAATTATACATACATTTTTAAAAATCATTTTCTCTCATCTTGCATAATGTCCTGTTTATTCCCAACACAAAACATTACATGCCGACTAAGACTTTTCCTGAGACAGATATTGCAAAGATTTATTTGTTTCAATTAATTCAACAGCTTTCCCTTTCCCTTCTTATTGCTAAAATCCCCATGTACATTAATTATGTTTGCCTTGAGTTAGATATCTAGACTGCCTTAGAATGAGTGGGGGATGTTTATGCATTCCAAGCAGTGTTTCTTAAGCTCTTACTACTCTAAATATTTCTCAGAAATATTTAGCGAAGAGAGAAAAATCTTCTAAAGACTCATGCAGATGGTAAATCAATGGAAGAATGTTTCTAAAAATAGTGTGTGAATATGGTTACAAAGTGACTCTTGTTAATCAGTATACACAAAAGTGGATAAATATGTGTGTTGGCATTTTCTCTGGTTAATTCAATATTTTTCTGTTGGCAGATACCCTTGAATCCTTATGCAAATTCCAAGTATGAATGACCTTAATCCCCCATGGTAGTAATAATAAACATAATTGTGAATGGGTGTACTTATATCTTTGTTTTTTCCAATGAAGATGCAAGACAACTAAGTTGTAGCATGATAAGAAACAAAGTGTAAATCTACTTCAAGAATCCATCATCATTACCTCCTAAAAAAATCTTTTTCTAAATTTTAACAGTCTCTTCTTACTTGAAAAATAATGTATCTTTTTGTTTCCCTTGTCTTTCTCCTTTTCACCTTCTTGTTCACAGCTCTGGCCCATGATAGTATAGAAAAACCCATATGTGTCTCCTATGTCAGTAAAACAAATTGAAAATGTCATCATAAAAATCCTACTTCAGACACCTAAGCAATAGTTTCAGTCCAACACTGCAAATGACCTTCTGTAAATCAGCAGAAATTGATTTCTTAAACCACGTCACATAATCTTAAAAAAAAAAAAAAGAAAAAAAAAGAATCTGAGATTAAATGCCATGCCTTTGTTATGTGATGTTTTGATGTCTATAGGTAACTTGACATAAACTGTTTCCCATAGGAAAAAAAAATCTGATAGATGAGTTATAGTCTAACTTTTCCATAACTGGAACTTTGAGTGCTAGCCCAGGTGATCTACTCAGAAAGAGATTT
Source organism: Eopsaltria australis (assembly GCA_034509425.1). NCBI lineage: Eukaryota > Metazoa > Chordata > Aves > Passeriformes > Petroicidae > Eopsaltria > Eopsaltria australis. The sequence continues at coordinate 51,491 of JAVTVJ010002284.1, read as the reverse complement.
GATCAACTGCTCAGATTTCTACCACAACTCCCTGTCAGATGCCATGACGTCCTGTCAGGGTGGAGTTATTACTTCAAAGGTATTCACAGGTCATTGGCTTTCCAGACATATATCAATTAATAAACTGTGTAATGTCATGAAAGAATTTCTTTAATTTATTGACATCCTTGTACTAAATAGCCAAGTGAATGCTTTTTTTTTCTTTCCTTCCAGTTCTGTTTCCATTACAGACATCAGCAAAGAAAAGTTGAATAGATGCTTTAGAAAGATTTCTAGATTAGAGATTTGCCAAACTATGTATAAAGCAGGGGCAAAGCCAACAAACTGACACACCTATTGTTTTATGAAACTGTTTCTGCTCTGTTATTTCATAAGAGCCAGGATATCTCTGCAAAGATCATTCAGTGTAACAGCTGAAATAAAAGGACTTCAATCCTTGTGCAACTCATCTGTCTCCATGTGCATTTGCCAACCTGGTTTGCAACTGTGGCTAAATAAAACAGAAAAAAAAGCATGTAAATATTTTTTAAACTTCTATGAGTTTTGTACATGCTCGTGGGTGTATATTCTGACTGGGGCCTTTGAACGCAAATTGGTAATACCACTGAAGACCTGCAGGAGTCCGTTAATCTGACCTGGTTTTATATGTCCAAAAATTAGACATCTAAGTTAAAATAAATCATAAATCAACCTACTATTGGGAAAGTCATCTGTCCTTTCTTAAACATCTACATTTGGACCAGACTGCTCTCTCTTTAAACACTTTCTTTTCACTGATAATAAGGAGTCAATAATGATTTGCTCAGGGTTTAGATGGTTTCAGCACCCTAACAGGAGCAATGCCATTCTGAAACTCCTTCTGTTTATTTCACAGATATCTGAATCAGCCATAGCTTTTAGTTTTCAAGAGACTATGGGCAGTAACCCATGTTTGTAAAGTCATGTAAATTTATGTGTCCTAATATATAGCTTCTGTTATTATAGATAACTTAGATATATGTATAAAATCTCAGTCTTAAAATTATTTATCTTTCCCAGGTTTAATCCTACTCTTATGCAGTATAAAATCAATGAACCTTTCAATATTTAAGAAATATTTCTATAGGTATTGACTCCATTACCATAGACCTTGCAATTTTCAGTGTAAGTATTGCAACAACAAGGGACAAAGAAGAGTGGTCTTATCCTTAATTAAAGATCAGGAAATTAATATATTCATGAAACAGGCATAATAACAATGATTGAGGAAAGACTAAATAGCTTGCTTAAGATCATACAGGAAGTCTATGGTGGATCTGGAGCTAAACCCAGACCTTTCTCCTCAGATCTGTGTCATGAATTTGGGACATGGGAAAAATTCCTATTGAGATGAGTCGATATATTGTCTGAATAACAACAAGTGGAAGAGAAAAATCTTTTTTATTATTGCTGTTTACTATGATAACTGACAGATATTAGAGGTATGATATAAACTCATGTTGCTTTCTGCATTTAAGAAAAATCTTCCTTAACGTAACACCCTCTTCACACAGATTTGTGGGGCTCATTACACACCACACATCAGCAGAAACATCTGAACAAATGTGATTTAAATTTAGCTGGTTTTGCCTTTCCAGTGTGTGGCATTTGCTGTATACTTAATTTTTAAAACTTGCTATCCACAAATGTTTTAGATCAAAACTGGAAACTTTTAAGGTAATTACTAGGTCACATTGCAGACATGAAATGAGTGGTTCTGCTAACCAAAGGCAGAAGCATAAAATGCTTATTTCTTTCATTATGAAACTACTACATGTTTCCATATTTCTGAGATTAGCATCATTCAAGGCAGTGGGATGGTGGGTTGGCAATTTCTTTTGTTTGTCACCAGTTATCTTTGCCATTGATTTCAGAAACAACAAACTCAACTCTCACATTTGTATTATCTGAGAATGTGTGTTGAGTGTCGGTAGAATATGGGTAAAAGATCGTACTGCAGGGAGGAATCCCTATAAATGCATTCCACATAGAACTATACAAAAAAAAGCTGCCAATCCCTTTAAAGATGAGGTCAACCAAGAGATGCAAATGCAGTAATAGGGATCACTAAAGCAATGAGATGTACCCTTCAACATTTTCCTAACACTGCAAAATTGCATTATTCTCACATTGGTATTGTGTTTAGGAGTTTTCAGATGAAATAAAATACCTATTAAAATCTGACTACACAGCTCAAGGACCATCTGATAAAATGTATTTATTTTTTTAATGAGAGTCTGTGAAACCTTTTTTTTTTCATTCACAAAATTCAGAATGTACCTTGAAAGTTTGGGCTGACAATGTCTTTGTACCAGCTTTCCCTAAAGCCAGTAACAAACAATCTGTAGATGCACAGAGAAGGGTGGCATGGAAAACTTGGTCCAAAAGCCAAAAACAAATTTAGAAGTTAGCTTTTGCTGAAGTACATTCCTCTATTATTGCCTTAATGCCATATTCAATCACAATGATGTAAAACTTGCTTTGATAAGCCCAAACAAGATGAAGCCATGCTTTTGAATGGCAAGTAGCTGTGTTTCTGTTAAATGTAGCCACTGTGCAGTTTTAACATTAATGCAACTGATGCCTTACAAAAGGCTGACCTGAAACAGAAGCTGGACAGAGTTAAAAGAATAAAAGAAGTATTTATTAAAACAAGGTACACTTTGGGCCATGCAGGAGTCTCGCAGAGACTACACCCAAAATGCATGCCTAGCACGTGCTTTTTGGACAGATATACCTTCGGTCCATCTGCATATCAGAAACCCATTGTCCAATTACAGCTTCGGGTCCTGAAGTCCCATCCCCAGTTTGTCCCCTTCTTCTCTTCGCTGCTGTCCATGGTTGTTTACATTTTGGGCTTTTGGAAAAACAGTATGTCCTTGAAACTCCTGCCCAGAGAGAAATTGTTTTGTCTAAATGACAGTAACAGAACACTAGATGACAACTTATGTAGTCTTAGAGTCATACACTAGAGCAGTCCTGATGTAGAAAAATAAAAAGTTAAAACCTAAGGCATCACATCAAGGAGTGCCAAAATTATATTTTTACTATCTTGTCTCTTCAATGTCTAGTGCAGGCATTTCTGCACTTCAGTACAGGTAGAACTTCTCAGGGAGCTACCTAGATCATGCAAGCATCCTAGTCAAAGTATACAAGGAGCTCAATTTGGATTTTTCAGTATGGCAAAGAGGTCTGACAGTTAACCAAGCATCCACCTGGAAATCTTGTAGCTGTGTGAGTTGCAGGTTGCCTGGAGTGTATCTGTGCTCCATATGCATTGTCAGTGTCCATGTGGTTATGGTTTGTTTTCCCAACAAGGTTCCTCTTTCATGACTGTGTACATTTGCTCATGCAGGACAAGGAACATATCCTCTGGAGAAAAGATTATGGTAAGAACTGATAGATGGTGTCGGAGAGAAAATGTTATTTTTATGGCCTTTTCCATGTTCATTTTGCACTTCTTTAAAATACTGAATATACTATTCTTTTTTTCTCAAAGAAGTTAATTAAAACATATGCTTTGATATGATCCAGATGTTGTTTTGCAGTAGAAGGCTGTTTTCATTCAGGAGCTAAATTGCATTCATCTAGCAACCTGGTAGCCAAGAAAAGTGCAGCAACTAGGGGATGCCTGTCTTTCTTTGTTCCAGCTCCAAGTCTGATTGTAAAATGCACACACAGGTGAAAAAATCTATAGTCCTAGTAATGTGGCTTTTGCAGCTAAATATTCACCCAAAGCTACTTTGGAGTGTAAATTCTGCTTCCATAAAGGTTTATTTTGAATTTTATTTTAATTTCAGTTTATCTTCATATGTTAAGGTACATTTTCTTTAAAAAATATCTTAATTCTTATCCCTGATAGTGAAAAAGAGGTCTATTTTCTTTTTCTGCAACACTCCCTTCAATTTAGTATCTGTAAGCCTCATACAGGAGCCTTGGCTGTCCTGGGACACAGCTAAACTACAGGTATGTGTTGGGTCTGAGTGGCAAGGTTCTGCTAGCAGGGAAACTATAGGGGTGGCTTCTCTGAGGAGCTGCTGGAATCTTCCTGCATGTCACAGAGCCTATGCCAGCCAGCCAGATGGACCCACTGCTATCCAAGGCTGAGCTAATTGGAGGTGTCCTTCTGTGACAAGGCATTTAAGAAGATAAAAATATGACTGCGCAGAAGAAATTATGGCCAGAGAAAAGAGGAGTGAGAATATGTGAGAGAAACTGCCCTGCACACACCAAAGTCAGTGAAGGAAGATGGGGACAGAGAAAGTGTTCCAGGCACCAGAGCTGAGATTCTCCTGCAGACCCTGGTGCAGGCCATGGTGAGGCATCTGTGACTCTGCAGCCCATGGAGGCCCATGGGGGAGCAGAGATCCACCTGCAGCCCCTGGACGACCCAACACCAGAGCAGGTGGATGCCTGAAAGAAGGCTGGTCCCTCATGGGAAGTCCACACTGGACCTGTGAAGAGAGGAGCCTCTGGACCTGTGGAGAGAGGCAGGACTTCTGGACCCATGGAGAGAGGAGCCCAGGCTGGAGCAGGTTTGCTGGCAGGACTTGGTGCCCTGAAGAGGACTCACAGTGGAGCAGTCTGCTCCTAAAGGACTGCACTCCAGGAATGGGACACACATTGGAGCAGTTTGTGGAGAACAGTCTCCTGTGGCGGGGACCCCATGCTGCATCAGAGGAAGGACTCCTCTTCCCGAGGAGGAAGCAGTGTCAGAAACAAGTGATGAACTGACAATAACCTCTATTCCTGTCTTCCTGTGCTTGGGGGCAGGTGGTAGAGCCTGAGGAGAGAAGGGTGGGGAGAAGGTGGTTTTAAGATTTATTTTACTTCTCATTATCCTGCTCTAATTTTGCTTGGTAATAAATTCAATTAGTTTGCCAAGTTGAGTCTGTTTTGCAAAGATGTGATAGTAACTGGCAACTGATGTCTCCCAGACTTTATCTCAGCTCATGAACCTTTTATATTTTCTCTCCCCTATCCAGTTGATGAGGAGAGTGATAAAACAGCTTTGGTAGGTACCTGGCATCCAGTCAGGGACAACCAATGACAAGGTGATATCCCATGTATTACTAAACAAGTTTCAGGCAGGATGTGTCTGTATAAACAAAAAATGTTGTAGGCAACCTGAATTAAATCTTGAAATAATTTTGAGAAGAAGGAGCTTTGGTGTGATGCCACCCTCCTTCCCACTCCAGTAATGCAATTTTCTGCAAGATTTGAGTAAGTAATGTTTAGGGATTTTATGGAAAAAAAGTAATGAAATCAATGCAGTATGGTCATTTTAAACATTCAGTCTGTCCAGAAAATGGATAGAGAATCGATTTAAAGAAGTTCTCTGAGGCTTAAAGGTGAAATTATAGTGTTGCAGTGATTGGCATGCTCAGGGAAATAGAACCTCTTTGAGTCTGGTAAGTACCTCTTTTAACATGCAACATTTTTAGGTTCTCTATGGCTTGGCAAGCAAGAAACAGAGGCATTCCTTATGTTCCACTCTTTTAAAGGGAAAAAGCCTATGATATGTGTACATATCTTTGAGTAAACTGTTAAAGTCCTTTTGGAAAAAATTTAATTATAATAGCACTAATCTTAATTATACATGATTTTTCTCAAAGCTTCCAGGTTCCTCTCTGCATATAAATTAGTGCTCCTGCCTATCCACAGCAATTAAAAGTTGACATTTATTATATATTTTTTTAAAGTTTAAAGAAAATTTTTTCAAGACATTTGTGTACTGTTTTGGAAAGGTCTTCACTCGGACAGTGCCTAAGTCAATGCATATTTCATGACTCTTCACATCATTTACTTAGTACTACAAGTGTTGTTTTGTGTGTGTCCAGCTGTCAAAGTGAATTTGTCCTGAATTAGTAAAAAGAATGAATAAATTGAGCACCGAACCCAAGAAAACCCTTTTTCTCATTTTTTTTTATCTACAAGGTCGTAGAGTTCTAATGAAAAAGCTGACATTTTGAAGAAAAGGAATTATTATAACAATTATTCTAACATATCTTGGCTAAATTCTAATTAAATATGCTAATAAAATAATTTTGTTCCACTTCAAACTCAATTACAGAATTGTTTTGGATTAAAAACCAATAATTTGTTCCTCCATTTAATTATTCATTAAAAATTCACTGACACAGGTAGGACTGCATATGGAAACAGTCTTTAACATGCAATTTTAATCCTACAGCTAATACCTTTTAGCTAGTAGCTCTTCATAGTATGCTCTGCTCTGATGAAGCAAGAAGTTTTTAAACACCTAAAACACTGCTGTGGGCTTGTGGGTTGTGGTAACATATTCCATCTTTCATGGATGTCAGTTGAAACACGTTCGCAATCATGCATGATCCTGCTTATATTCCCAACAGCTGCAGACTAAACATCTCAATTTACTTCAGTCAGTGCCAAATCATGTGAGGGCTGCTAAATGTGTGGGCATGGACATTTGTTTACAGCACTTTGTTCACAAAATCTTTTTCTCCTCTCTTCAATGAATTAATTTTCCCCTTCTGTGAGCACAATGCATGACATGTAGATATCACCCCTGCCTTAGAGGAATAGTCCCATACAAGGAAATAAGGGCATTTGCAGTTGTCAGAGTCCAAGTTTCCTCCTCAGTAAAACAGATTAAAGAGATTTCTCGACTTTTACCTGCCCTGAGGAGAAATTTCCCCTTCTTGACAATGACCGACCCTTTTGTGAGGAGATTGTGTCAAGTTGTCTGAGCTTATGGGACTGGTCAAGATAAAGGATAGGTCTGGGAAAAATAGATTTCCCTCTGGGACAGCAGAAGTGTCTCTGCTTCTGTCCTCGGGTTGCCAGAATTTAACCAAAAATTTTTGCAAAAATTACATTTACTTTGCAAAATAGTTTTAGGATTTGCTTGCCAGAACTTTGTTTCTGAAAGATACCACAAAAATTCTTACGACAGACTTTAAAAGAGCTACAAGGTTTGCAATAGTTAAACAATGCTATATTGAATGGAAAAGGGTAAAAATTATTTCACTGAGAATCAGTATTTTTACAATAAGTAGCAATAATCACTCCTTAAACAATGTACAGTGTAAGATATTGGTGAAAAAATGTATTTAATTTATTTCCAAAATTAACTATTCCATTAAAGAGAAAAGATAGACTACATATATTTTCAAATTATTTTAAAGGTAAATTAGAATAAAGTTTCCTTTCAGTTAAATATGTGTAAAAATGCCTCTTCTGTATTTTAAATAAGAATATTTCAAGAAATCCTGAAAAGCAATAAATGTTAGATTTTTTTGCTGTGATCTGTAATTTTGAGTCTCAAGGATTTGGCTGAAGTAATAATACTATGGTTGATCACTCTCTCCATCAGTTAAAGACAATTTGTAACCACCTTACTAAATTTCTTTCAAAGTGTGTGACAGTTTTAAAAACTACCAGTGTGTTCAGTAATACTACTGTTTTAATATGTTCAGTGTTTTGAACTTGAGTAAAGGTTACAATCTTTGACTCATAGTTCTCTTACCAACATGTGGATAATTATTGCTAATAACCTAACTACAGCATGCCAGGCTGGTACTGAAACAAGGCAGTTTGCACTATGTCTGAACTGGACACGACATATAGCCAGATTTTCCTATCTGCATTGCTAAAGTTGCTTCATAATCCAGATATTTTGGGAATAAGTGTTTGGAGAATGCAGTTTTGTAAGTAGTCTATTGAAGGGAAAAATTCATAAATTTAACATGGAATCCACCTTTGCTGGTGGCAAAACCCACAGACAGTCACAGCCTGTGATCAGCTCCAAAGATCCAAACAGAACATTATTTACACAGAACTTTACACATTAAAATGTAAATTTGAGATAACAATTTTATCTTTTATATCTAAAGACATGGTACACATCAGTTACAATTCTCATTCCAGTCTGTCAAGGACTGAATGAGCTGTCACTTCAAAGGCAGAGTACCACAAGCAACCAAAATTACTCTTGAGGTTTTTAAAGATATTTTGGATTTATTCTCTGAAAAGGAAAATTGCTGTATATTGACATTTCTCAAGCATTTTTAATGTACTAACACATCAGGTATTCACCAGACTTCTTCAGCAATAAACACTTTCCAGAAAATAAAACATCAGCTACAAAGGTTTAGATTTTCAAAGCCGCTTGAAGGACTCAGGAACAGTGTCCATTAGAATAAATGGAAAATATGTTGCTTATTTGCTTCAGAAAGATCTCTAGAGGTGTTAAGAGTGTACAAAATGTGTTAAAAACAGAGATATATGCATTTAAACTTCTTGAGAGACACCTAGAATTATATTTTGAACCATCATTGATTGTTGAGAAATACTCCATAGCTTTAAAATAATATCACACAACAAACTTCAATAAACTCCAGTGAACGTGTGTTTGTTCAGGAAATTGGTGTAAATGAAAGATACAGCTATGGAGAAACTATTAATTTTTATGGCGCTTGATAAAATGTTGGAAATTTTAGAATATTTTTTCCCCCTTTTTTAAACTTTTAGTTTAAAAATGCTTCACTGCCTTTAGAACCATGGAATGGATGGGATTCTTTTAATTTCTACACAATTTTACTCACTTTTAATATAGTGCTCATAAACTAATGAAAGAACCACAGCTGATTTTTAGATAGCACAGTAATATTTATTGTTCTATGTCATCATACAGAAACATAATAAAGAATTAGAGGTGCCAATTACGGGCACTGAAGGAATAAGTTTTTTTCTTGGAAGGACTTAAACTTGTGTGATGTGATCAAAACTTTACTGTACATTCCTTCTGAATGAGAAAAACATGCAGTTTGACTTATTTTTTAGTCATTCAGTATGTGCTAATTGCTAACATTGATATTCTGAATTAAATTTCCCTAGAGTAGATCAGTGATGTTATGCAAAACTCGGCCAAAATTGCTTAGACATACAGTAAGGAGGGGAAGATCAATAGCTTTCCTAGTGAAAGGTGGAGGAACCTAGTGGAATTTTTTCTTTGCTTTTTTGTGCCTTTTTTGCATGTTTTGGTTTTAATTGTTACATTTTAGTCAAAATGGCTGAAATTTACATCTGCTTTTTTGTGTATTTAAAACCTCTCATGTAGCAAATATTTACACGTGTTCTAAATTTTTTTTACAGTGAATAAAGACATTATTTCAATGAACCACAAGAGCACGTTGTCCGGGTTTGGATTTAGGGTTTTTTTGGGTTTTTTTTTTCTTCAGGAATTTTTCTCCCATGGGTTGCTGGGGAACTAATGACTGGGTACTTAAGAGAACAAAAGTGCATAACCAGGGGCTTTCTCCTTGACAGGGCGGGGGAAATTTCTCTCAGGAAGCAGGGACAACGTGAGATTTCGGGACTGGCAAAGCAGGGGCGGAGGGAAGGGCTCACTCTCTCGCTCGGGACCCTCGGAGCCGAACGGCTGGAGCTGCTGTTTGCTGAACCCACGGCCAATGAGAAACCAGCACGGAGCTGCTTTTCTTTCTGCTGTTAGTTTTTTTTCTCCCTGCCCTGCCGGGAAGCCGACCTGCCACCAGCCCGTCTTCCCTCCCACTCCTCTGGCACCGCTCCGAGTTCTTGCTACTCTGTAACTGTGCTCCCCCTGCCCGCCAAGACCCCCTGCTGTCCCAGCTCGCTGTTTCCGACGGTCCTGCTGTGACACCGACATCAGCCACCCCCCACTCCCCCCACGCCGAGGGTTTGTGAAACAAAGCCTCTCCTCCATCCCTCCCTGCCCCGGGAAGCCCCTACTGCCATGTGCTACCTGAGCTCGCACCAGAGTGCCCCCCTGCAGCTGTAGGGGAATCATCGCACCCACCCTGCCCACCGGGAGCCACCGACGCCCCCTGCCGACGGTGACTGGAACTGCACCAAAGGGGAAGGTGCCTGAGGCCAAGCAGGCTGCCACTGGGTTTCTGGTTCTGTTTGTTGGTTAATGCCATAGTTGTTATTTGTTAGCTTGGTTTTAGATATTAGTATGATGCCTTAGGTTTTAACTTTTTATTTTTCTACATCAGGACTGCTCTAGTGTATGACTCTAAGACTACATAAGTTGTCATCTATTGTTCTATTACTGTCATTTAGACGAAACAATTTCTCTCTAAGCCAGTGTTTCAAGGACATACTGTTTATCCAAAAGTCCAAAATGTAAGCAACCATGGACAGCAGCAAAGAGAAGAAGGGGACAAACTGGGGATGGGACTTCAGGACCCGAAGCTGTAATTGGACAATGGGTTTCTGATATGCAGATGGACCGAAGGTATATCTGTCCAAAAAGCACGTGCTAGGCGTGCATTTTGGGTGTAGTCTCTGCGAGACTCCTGCATGGCCCAAAGTGTACCTTGTTTTAATAAATACTTCTTTTATTCTTTTAACTCTGTCCAGTTTCTGTTTCAGGTCAGCCTTTTGTAAGGCATCAGACAAACCAAGACAAAAGCTATTCTTCACAGAATATCATGCTAGTTAATGTGAAGTGTATTGATAATTTAAAAAGTTAGAAAGCTGTGTTTAAAGTCAACATTTCAACTGAGTGTAAAAGTTCCCATGACTATTAAATACTTCAGTGTTAAATCACTGGGGCTCCTTTATGCAAGAATCTTGACCACTGAATATGAAAAACTGCAGTTGAAAGAGTCTCTACTGTTTCCTCTGAAAGCTGTAGTAATTTTAATAAACTGAACTTTACATGAAGTGTAACTTGAAGAAGAAAAATTCTACACTATGTACTCCACAGTACAACAGGATGTCCCATATAGTTCTTCCCATAATAGTGTCTTTGGGTGTTATACTATTTGGTCTATAAGAAAAAATATGTTAAAATGATCATTCAGGTAGATTTCATTAAGGATATTGCATGTGACATAGCATTTAACAAAATTAAAATATTCTGAGAAACATTTTTTAGATTGTTCCTCATTATGTTTAAATCAACCCTTACTTGCTAAGTGTTTTCATTTTGGAATAAAGGGAGTGCTGTGGTGAGAGTGTTCAAAGTTTTCTAACAGGTAAGAGTGCTTCTGTGTGCACTGAGAACTTGCTTGTTCAATTCCTTCTCCAGGGATGTGAAGCCATGGTTTCCCCATCTCGAGAAGACTGTCCCATTTCCTCTTGGCTGTTGTGAAGAAGCAATGTATTCTACAATTAACTCTCCATTGACATCCTCCTACAGTGCACAAAGGCAAGAACATTCACTGAGGTCCAGTTCATCAGTGGAAGAGACTGAAAGCAGCATCCTATTCTACCGCAGTGTAAGCTGGTGTACCTTCAAATGACCGGGGCCACAAAGATATTCAGAGGACTGGAGAACATTTCCTATGAATACAGGCTGAGAGCTGGTGTAATTCAGCCTCAAGACGAGAAGGCTCTGGGGAGACTTCAGTATGGCCTTCCAGTACTTTAAGGGGGCTTATAAAAAAGAGGAAGAGTGACTTTTTGTATGAGCAGACAGTGACAGAACAAGGGGGGATGCTTTTAAACTGAAATAGGGCAGGTTTAGATTAGATGTTAGGAAGAAATTCTTTATTCAGTGTTAAGGAAACTTCCCAGTCTGACCATTCTTGAACCTCTCTGGCAGTCACACTCCCAAGGCCAGGGACTTTCACTGCTGGGACCGGAGCCCTTTGGCAGCAGCAGCTCCAGTGACCCTGCACACCCCACCCAGACCCAGACAGACCAGGTTTCCTCACCGCTTCTATCCCAGGTTTCCCATCACAGAGTCTCAGATGTCTCGTTCCATAAAGCCGTTTATTCACGGTGCAGTGACACAGAAACAGCTTGAGCTGGTGCCTCTGAGGAGGGATCCCCACCAAGGAGTCCTTCTCACCCTCACAGTCCAAGCACGCACAAGTCTCACTCTTCCTGCAAACCCTCAGCTCCTGCTGTGTCTCCTGGTGTCCATTCACCTGGCTGGGCCACTGGTCCTCGTGCCCTTTGTCGTGCTGTCTTAGGCTGTCACCCAGAGCTTAGTCTCCTCAATCTGCATTATGCATTGCAGCTTGCAAACTGAGATACCTGCACCAGGTGTATTCCTCAACACTCAGAGAGTGGTGAAACACTGGAAGAGGTTGCCCACAGAGGCTGTGGATGTCACATTCCTGGAAGTGCTCAAGACCAGACTGGCTGGAGCCCTGAGTAATCTGGTCTAGTGAGTGGTATGCCTGTCCATGGGAGTCAGAGCGGAACTAGATGACCTTTAAAGTCTCTTTCAACTCAAACCATTCTGATTCTATGACTAAAGCCAGATTACAGCTTCATCTCGTATTCTTCTGTCTATCCAAACATAATCTATAATTGATTCTGCAAAAAGGTTCTATGTCAGTAAATTATTTTTTTTAAAATCCCTTTATTTCTCAGCCAATTGGATCAAATCTATTCAGGTGATCACACCAAATAAATTACTCTTCAGGTACAGGAAAGGGTGGCAGCAGTTCATGCCACATTCCACTGGATACACAGCTCTAATAATGATATCATATAGAACAGGAAATCTCTGCAATATCAGTACTATGACTGAATTTGAGGTGATATATATTGATGCCTTTTTCTGGTCTTAGGAAATAAAGGCTCAGACACGGTGTAAAGGGTTGGGGGTTGTTTACCTCGGTATTTTAATAGGATCCCATTCGATGGCTTCTGCTGTCCAGGTAGAACGCGTCGCAAAAGCCCCGTCCCCCCAATAGAGTATACAATTAAAGACTCTACACATTAGCATATCTACCAGGAGGGCCCAATAAGGGGCCTGGGTGGGCTAACTTCTAGTTTGCAAAATCTGTTCTACTAGGAGACCTTGAGGGCTCATGAAAACAGGGTGTTTGGTCTTCTAACTCTACGCGGTTTCAGGGGTGTTTAGTCTACCGGCCTACTAAACACCATGAAACCAGGCTAAACTATCACCTAAAGCATCACAAGTATGCATGCTAATACTTGTGAATATAGGGAACAGTGTAAGACATATTCAGGAGAAAAGCAGAAAAAATCCCTCAGGCATCATTTCCCCCCTTTTAGAGACTAACAAGATTCTACTTTGTCTAGTCTCTACTCTACCTTACTCCATTCTACATTACCCACAGTATCGATTTACACAACCGGCCGACATGCAGGCTACTATACAGATGATAACTACAATTACAACTACTATAAATGTTTCTCTTATCCAGTCCCAGTTTGGTAACCATGAGATAAGGGTGTCAAAGATCTGGTCGAATATCAAGGTGTCATTTTTGGAAGCTTAAAATGCCAATCCACGATCAGTGACCACCCCGATCTAGAGGTGGAAACTGGATACAGAACCAGCAATTGTTCTTATTAAGAACTTTGGACACATTTTGGACTACAGCCTTGTGTAAATCATGGGACAAACCCTGAGTCATAGTTACCATTTGGGCAGATAACAGAAACGTAAAGAACAGTTTAAACCCAATCCTCCTGATCTGTATCAGTCTTTGTTTTCTTGATGGTCTCGGGAGCCGAAGCCTTCTTCACTCTGGAATAGTGGATCCACCGTCCCTTGCCGGCAACTTTGATTACAGTGAGGGTGGTCAGCAAAACTTGGAACGGTCCTTTCCACTTGGCTTGCAAGGGGTCACCGTCCCACCACTTGATGTAGACCCAATCTCCGGGCTGGAACTGATGAGCAGGTATGTCCAGTCCTATTGGCCTGGACAACACGATAAATCTCTGGAGCTTCTGCAAAGTGGAACTCAAAGCCATTAAGTACTTCTGCAAATCAGCTTTGCCCTTCAAATGAATCTCCCCCGGGATTTGTGGAGTCTGATAAGGTCTGCCATATAATATTTCATAGGGACTTATATTGTCCCTTCGCCTTGGCTGTATGCGGGTTCTCAGCAAGGCTATTGGCAGGGCTTGAACCCAGTTCATGGATGTTTCTTGACAAATTTTACAAATCTGGGTTTTGAGGGTTCCATTCATACGCTCAACCTTGCCCCTTGCCTGGGGCCTGTATGGTGTGTGCAGGTCCCAGGCAATTCCCAAAACCCTGCTGACTTCCCCAACTACCGTTGCAACAAAGTGAGTTCCCCTATCATATGACATTCTTCGAGGAACCCCGAACTTTGGAATTATATGATTCAGCAAGGCTTTCACTACTTCTCTTGCTGTGTTGGTGCAACAGGGGTAAGCTTCAAGCCATCCACTGAAGGTGTCAGCTCGTACAAGTAAATACTTACGTCCCTCTTTGTGTGGCATCTCAGCAAAATCTATCTGCCAATCAGCTCCCGGGAGATCTCCTGTTTCTGTTACCCCTAACACAACTCATTTGCTCGTGTCAGGATTGTTTTTACAACAGGTATCACACTTGCTGGTTATAGATTGTATGGTATCTGTCATCTCTCTCCCTATTACTACCTTTCTAAGATGTTTTAAAAGATTTTCTTTTCCCCAGTGAGTACTTTCATGCTCTCGCTGGGCTATTTCTCAAAGGAGGAAGGGTGGAACTACAACCTATCCTGTTGAGGTAACGGCCCACCCCCCTTCTTTGATCTCAGCCTTAAGATGCTTGATTAATTTGTGATCCCCCTGATTGTATTTTGGGGTAAACTCTGACAAATCTATTTCTTTCTGTGGTATCACTGCAAAAATGCCTTTTTCTGCAACCCCTCTTGCTGCTTCATCAGCAAAGCGATTTCCTAGTTCAGGGGCTTTCTTCCCTTTTTGATAGCCTTTGCAATGCATGATGGCTACTTCCGTTGGCTTCCAAATACTCTGCAGAAGTGCAAGAATCTGTTCAGCATGCTTAATCTCATTACCTTGTGCAGTCAGCAGGCCACGTTCCTTCCAGATAGCTCCGTGGGCATGAACAACACTGAAGGCATATTTGGAATCAGTCCAGATGTTTACCTTCTTCCCCTCACTCAGCTCTAGAGCTCTTGTTAGTGCAATGAGTTCAGTTTTCTGTGATGATACATCTGGAGGCAAGGCTTTTGCCTCTATGACTTTATCTGTGGTGGTTACAGCGTAGCCTGTCATTCTCTTACCATTTCTCATGAAGCTGCTTCCATCGGTATAGAGCTCCCAGTCTGGGCTCGTTAGGGGAATGTCCTTCAGGTCTGGTCTGCTAGAATAAGTCTCCTCTATTGTCTGTAGACAGTCATGTTTGGGCATGCTGTCAAGTAATGTGGATGACAAAAACATTGCTGGGTTTACCACAGATGATGTTTTCAGAGTAACATCACCCGGTTCCATCAACACAGACTGATACTTCAGCATTCTGCTAGGGGATAGCCAGTGATCCCCCTTTTGTTCCAGCACAGTCATTACTGCATGGGGTACATACACGACAATGTGCTGCCCAAGGGTGAATTTACGGGCCTCCTGTATTAGGAGGACAGTTGCTGCCACAGCTTTCAGGCATCCAGGCCACCCTTGACTAACACTGTCTTGTTGCAGTTGTCATGGCAACGTCGGCCCCGGGCTCCCGGAAGGAAGGGTGGTGGGTGAAACCATCTCGTGGAAAGAATCCCCCGGGAGCCATCCCGACCTTGGTTTAGTCCATTTAGTTTAGGTTACGCCTCTGTTTGATAATTTGTTAGTTGTGTTGTCTGTCAAGTTCTGTATCCTCCCCTGTTTCTGGAAAGCTCCGTGCAGGTGCTTCTCGGATTGGTCCCTGAACCTTTCTCCCTCCCTCCCTTACTCCCGGTTGGTTTGTGATTCCTCTCCCCGCCCCAACTCCTCCCCCTTGCTCTGCCGTGATTGGTTGCCTGAGTTGTTTATCCGTCCCTGCACAGCCTTGTCCGGCGCCATTGTGCTTGGGACGAGGATCAATAAACGTTCCTGTTGCCCAGCATAGTCGCCGCTCCTTATTGCCTTGATTTCGCAGCTACTGGTAGCAAGAACCCACGCTTGCGAACACCGAAACCTCAGCACTTGGGATTAGCGTTGCTGTGGGCAGGGAAACCTTAGCCCTGGTGGCGCCCGGGTGGCTGAGGCAACCATCCAGCAGGTGACCACGAGGCCGCGAAGCCACGAGGTACACTTATTATTTTTAATAAGTGGCGCCCAACGCTGCTGCTACGCAAGTAGCTTCAGAAGAGGACTCTCTTTACACCGAGAAGACCCTGTTGGAGCGCTCCTTGCTACGTGTCCTGAACCCTCTTGTGGAGGTACGGACTCGTAGAAAAGCCGGCGACTCCCTCGACCTCGACGGACTGAGGCATCGAGGTGAAACCGAGCTCATCAAGGCACCTCACATCTCTCGTTTGTGGATTTACTTTGGCGGTCGTCGCGAGGAGCAGAAGCCTCGGACGTTGAAAAAAAGCCCTGCAGGTCGCCGCGGAGGTCGAGTGTCCCTCCGGGTGAGTTAACCGCCACGTTTTCTACTTTATTTTAGAGAGTGGGGAATTAACCTCTCTTGTTATAGGATGGGCAACCATCAAAGCAAGAGGGAGAAGGAGCTAAGTTTTTTGTATTATAGTTTAAAATTCCGTTTGGTTGATTCGGGGGAAAGTTTTGATAAAAAGTTACTTAAAAAGTTTTTGAAATGGGTACTTGGGAACATTCCTTTTGTTCATCCTAAGTCGGTTTTTACGCTTTCGTTTTGGGATGACGTCGGGGAAAAATTAACCGATAGATTTGAAGGGGGAGATTTTTCAGTTAAACGGTTTTTTGAGTTGCAGACTTTAATTTATAATGTTTTAGTTAATGAGTTTGGGGAGGGTTCGAGTGCGGTTGACGTTAGTTCCCCTACCCCTGATCGTGTCCCTGAACCCCTCATTCCGCCCCCCTCTATCCCGGTGGCTGACCATGCGCCGGTACGCCCGTCTCGCGAAAGCAAGCGGGTTGAAATCGGAGACGATGGAAGTCTCCACCGAAGCACGGCAGTCACCAACCCTTTCTACCCTGAGTCTGGCCAGCTCAGGGTGGACCCATTCCTCACAATTTACCCCAGTTCGCCGTCCCCAGTTGCGCCCGTTGCGTGGATTCCCCCTCCGAGTTATAGTAGTTTTGAATTTAAGGGAACGCCACAAAATGGCATCGGGAGAAATTTTGCTGCGCCATTGCAAGATGGCGGATCGGGACTTTTGCCGCAATGCGGCAGCGGTTTGGACTTTGGCGCGCGCGCGAACCGGAGTGACGCGAATCCCTTCTACCCCGCCCCCTCCTCCCTAGCCCCCACCCCCGCGTCGAGTTACACGTCGGTCACACCCCCTGCGGCCAATGATGTCATTGCGTCGGGGCCCCTCCTTCCTCCCGCCCACGAAGTTCCCCGCCCCCTGGGTCGCCCCACCCCTTACCCTGTAACTCCCACCCCAGTCCCGCCTCCAATCCCGCCCAGACCCGCCCCTGCCGGGAACCCCGCCCCTCCCGTTGGCGTGCCCGCCCCCTTGTTTACCCACGCTGTACCCCTTCCGGTTTCCCACGGTCTACCTTCCGGTTCCCACGGTCCTACACCGGAAGCGGGAAGGGATGAGGCTTATCCCACCCGGGCCTCCAAGGCCTATACCACCGGGGCCTCTCCCCCATCGCAGTTGTCGGTAGCCGTGCCCTTTGCGGCACCGGTGACGTACAACCGGCAGCGTAACACCGCGCGGTGGGAGCCCATACAGCAATGGGTAATTAAGGATATTTGCAAAGTGAGTCAGGAGTTTGGGCGCGCGTCTCCCTATTTCAAGGGGTTGATAAACGCCACGTTTGAAGCATCGTTGTTAGTACCCTACGATTTAAAACTCCTGATGTCGAGCCTTTTAATCGAACCGGATTTCTGGGTTTGGGAAAGCAGGTGGCACAGGGAGCTGCAAAAGTTACTTGCCACCTATCGTGGTGACCCAGCCAAAGCCTCCCTCACTATGGAACACCTTAGTGGGGAGGGAGCGTTTTCTGAACCCGGGGACCAAGCCAATAACATTCCGGCTGAAGTCCTTAAAGACGTACAGCGGGCAGCGCGATCGGTGCTGTTTGGTTTAGCCGCTGACGGTGACCCTGCTCAGGGTTACACCACCATAAAGCAGGGTCCCCAAGAGAGGTTTGTTACCTTTGTAAATAGACTTCGGGAGTCCGTGGCGCGTGCAGTTACCAACCCGGTCGTGCAAAAGGAGATGCTAGTGGAACTTGTTAGGGAGAACTCTAATGAGGAGTGCTGTAGTGTCATTGAGCTGATGCCTTGGGAGCCTCCGCCTACCATCGAGCTTATTACTGAGCGCTGCTCCCAAGTGAGGTTGTCAAAGCCAGAGACCATCCCTGACCTGGCGAAAGTAAAACCCAAACCCACGCATTCCTATGGTGTCACAGCATCGCCAGCTGAAAAACGTTGTTATAACTGTGGGAAGTTAGGTCATTTTATCAAAGACTGTAGACTCCCTCGCAAAGGACATTTTAACTGCACTAACTCTGTGAATCCTGAGTTACCGGCAGGTACCGCCTCTCATCAAAACAACGTGACAGTCCAACCCATGCCGTGTTCCTGTTGCCACTCCTCGGGAAACGGGCTGCTGGCGACGATGACTCACCATTGGCCAGAGACATCCGGCTGGATCCTTCCGCAACCGAAGGAGAATGTGTGGGTCACGCTCGCCAAGTCATTGAAACAAGACAATCTATGTTTGAATACAGATGCTGCCGAGAACCCCCTGTCAACCTGTCTGGTGGGTATCCCTATGCAAGAACAAGATCCTGTTCTTGCAAGTCTGAGGCCCAGTTCTGTAAAATCATGGGATGCCTGGCTTGAGACTCTAAAACATGCAGTAGACGAAAGAAATTTCGATGTGGAACCCCAAGAATTGGAACTGCTGGGGTCCGCACAAGCCAAATTCTGCGTGGAGTTTCAATACACGCTGACGGGGAACGAGCCCTATCGGGCTCAAATTGGAGACATTAAAAGAACTAATGTGAGTCCTCACAAACGTTCCATCTATACTTTTGATAAGTGGTGTGCACGTACTATTACCACACCTGCTACACCGTCGAGAGCCAGAGCACTTGGTGGTCCCCTCCGCCTACCAACAGGAGTGTTTCTTATCTGCGGGGACCGCATGTGGGCCGGGATACCGTCCCGTCCGGTAGGAGGGCCTTGCACGTTGGGCGAAGTAACCGTCCTAGCCCCTGGCAAAACGCAAATTCTCAATTGGACAAAAACCAATTCGGCACGTAAAAAACGAGAAATTGACCATTGGGATGAAAATTGCAATTCAGACGTTAATCATTGGAGCTTTTCAAAGAGGGTGGTTGCTTCTGTCTTTGTGCCCTGGGCAGCAGCAGCTAAGGCGCTGGGGGAATTAGGTCATCTTGAATGTTGGCTTGGCAAACACGCCAACATGACGTCCCGTGCTTTGGCCCAATTACTTCAGGACGGAGACACCACCAGACGAGCCACCTTGCAGAACAGGGTGGCTATAGACTTCTTACTCCTCGCCCATGGGCACGGGTGCGAGGAATTTGAAGGTCTATGCTGTTTCAAGCTTTCATCCCACTCGAGCAGCATCCACGCCACTATACAGGGGATCCAGCAGCAGCTCCAAGATCTACATGTTGAAAGCAATGATTGGCTGCGGACCATGTTCGCACAAACTGGACTTTCATCATGGGCTACAGAACTGTTTTCCACCCTTGTTTGGATTTTAGTTATCATTTTAATTGTGCTCTGTTTGTTTTCATGTTTAAAAAATGTCCTTGTTTCTATGATTTCTCGTTCTTTCTTAGAAAACAAGAAACGGGGAGATGTTGCAGTTGTCATGGCAACGTCGGCCCCGGGCTCCCGGAAGGAAGGGTGGTGGGTGAAACCATCTCGTGGAAAGAATCCCCCGGGAGCCATCCCGACCTTGGTTTAGTCCATTTAGTTTAGGTTACGCCTCTGTTTGATAATTTGTTAGTTGTGTTGTCTGTCAAGTTCTGTATCCTCCCCTGTTTCTGGAAAGCTCCGTGCAGGTGCTTCTCAGATTGGTCCCTGAACCTTTCTCCCTCCCTCCCTTACTCCCGGTTGGTTTGTGATTCCTCTCCCCGCCCCAACTCCTCCCCTTGCTCTGCCGTGATTGGTTGCCTGAGTTGTTTATCCGTCCCTGCACAGCCTTGTCCGGCGCCATTGTGCTTGGGACGAGGATCAATAAACGTTCCTGTTGCCCAGCATAGTCGCCGCTCCTTATTGCCTTGATTTCGCAGCTACTGGTAGCAAGAACCCACGCTTGCGAACACCGAAACCTCAGCACTTGGGATTAGCGTTGCTGTGGGCAGGGAAACCTTAGCCCTGGTGGCGCCCGGGTGGCTGAGGCAACCATCCAGCAGGTGACCACGAGGCCGCGAAGCCACGAGGTACACTTATTATTTTTAATACTGTCTAGCTGTTTTTAAAAGTAGGCTACAGCTCTTTGCTGGTCCCCAAGGTGCTGTGCTAGTACCCCCAGAGCAGCATTCAGTCGCTCATATGTAAAGAGTTCAAAAGGCTTATTCAAATCCGGCAGCCCCAAGGCTGGGGCAGACATTAGGGAACGTTTCAACTGTTTGAAGGCAGCCCTTGCACTTTCTGTCCACATGATTGTTCCCTTTTCGGCTGCCTTAAGGACCTCATACAGAGGTTTTACCAGCAGTCCATAGTTTGATATCCATAGGCGACACCAACCTACCATTCCCAGGAAGGCTTGCATTTCTCTCACAGTGTGGGGCTCTGGAAGGCGACAGATAGCTTCCTTCCATTCTTTGCTGAGTTGTCGGTGTCCACGGAAAATTCCCAGCTCCAGGTAAACTACTGTTTCCCTGGCAATGTGGGTCTTCTCTCTCAAGACTCGATAACCACTCTCGCCCAAAAAGTTCAACAGACGGTTAGCTGGATACACTCATCTCGCGTTCTGGTTGCTACTAGGATGTCATCAACATACTGAAGAAAAACTCCTCCTGGCTCCTGTTTCCTCCAGTCCTCCAGTTCTTTTGCCAGCTGGTTTCCAAATAGCGTGGGACTATTTTTGTAGCCTTGAAACAAGACTTTCCAGGTGAGCTGGGTCTTCCTTCCTGTTTTAGGATTTTCCCACTCAAAGGCAAAAATTTCTTGGCTGTCCTTGTGCACAGGAATGCATAAAAAGGCATCTTTAAGATCTAAAACAGTGAACCATCCTAATTCGTCTGTTAGTGTAGTCAAAAGTGTGTAAGGATTGGCTACAACTGGATGTATGTCTTCTGTTATTTTGTTAATCTCCCTTAGATCCTGCACTAATTGATAACTCTTACCATCTGCTTTCTTCACTGGTATAATTGGGGTATTATACTTGGATTCACTTTCTACTGGCAACCCAAATTTGAGAAACTTCTCAATTATAGGTGCTAGTCCTTTGCGACCTGCTAATTTCAGAGGATATTGTTTTTGCCTTACCAGTGTAGCTCCTGCTTTGAGTGTAATACTTACAGGTTCCGCTCTTTTGGATCTCCCAGGGATATCATTGGCCCATACTATAGAACTGACAGCATCTTCTGTTTCTTTGGGAATTCCTCCACGGCATTCCTGTATCAGAACAGCTGCTGCTTCTACAAATTTAGATTCAGGAATTATGACTTCTACCCCCCGTCTCTGGAGATTTTAATTTCTGCCTCTAATTTCTCCAATAAATCTCTGCCCAATAATGGCATTGGTGAATTTGGCATATACAGGAACTGGTGTGTCACCCAGTGTTTTCTCAATTTGAATTTTAAAGGTTGGAAAAAAGGCCTTGTTTCACTTACCCCGGTGGCTCCTACCACATCCACAGTCTCTTGGTTCAGTTTACCTTTTAAAGTATTTAATACAGAATAGGTCGCCCTTGTGTAAACCAGAAATTCAACATCCTCATTTCCCAGCTTAACTATAACTGAAGGCTCCACTGGGGGTGATGCCCTTGGTTGCCATCTATCATAATCCACAGCTAGTTCCGGAGCTGGGGGTGTCTTTTTTGTTCGTGCTGGACACTCATTTTTCCAGTGCCCCTTCTGCTTGCAAATGGCACATTGGTCCTCAGCTAGAGGAAAACAGGGTCTCCTCTTTGGTGAGTTGGATGACTTTCCCTCATTGTGGTTTTTCTTATGGTGGGGCTTATTCTGTTTGTTCTTATCTACTGAATCCCTGTTCTGATATACTTGCCAGGCTATTTTCACCATCTCACTTATATCCATTACCCCGTTTTTTTGCAGTTTTTTGCTTATATCATCTGTTGACTGGCCCATAAAAATGTAAGCCAGCTGGAACTTCTGATCAGGTGCATCGAGGTTCAGAGATGTGTATTTCCGTGCAGTCTCTTTAAGCCTATTCAGAAACTCTGTAGGAGTCTCATTTGGATTTTGTTTGATCTCAAATAATTTAGAAAAATTCACTACTTTAGGAAGGCAACATCTCAACCCATAGACCACCCATTTCTGAAACTGCTTTAATTTTGCCATTTGTTCAGGGACATTGGGATCCCAGCCAGGGTCCGCGAGTGGGTATGTCCTGGTTTGAAGGACAGGTGTCTGTTAAGGAAGGCAGGAGCCTCCCTTGGAATGGGAAACTGTAACCCCTCTCCCTCCAAATTATTATAAATTTGAAATCAAGAGGCTCTCAGGCAAAGATATGGGAATAGGAATAACAGTTCTTTACTACTATCTAAAACAAAGGATAACAAATAACAACAACTATAACGTTAACCAACAAACAGAACCAGAAACCCAGTGGCAGCCTGCTCGGCTTCAGGCACCTTTTCCCTTTGGTGCAGTTCCAGTCACAGCCTGCAGGGGCGCTCTGGGTGTGATGATTCCCCGGTGGCTGCAGGGGCGCTCTGGCGTGAGCTCAGGTAGCACACGGCAATGGCAGCTGCCCGAAGCACGGAGGGATGGAGGAGAGCCCTTGCTCCACAGACCCTCGGGAGGGGCAGCTGGTGTCGGTGCCGCAGCAGGATCCCCGGACACAGGGAGCTGGGACGGTAAGGGTCTCCACGTGCAGGGAAAAAACCCCGCTACAATGTAGCGGAGAAAACTCAGAGCAGGCTGGTGGCAGGCAGGTCGGCTCCGGATGGGGCAGAGGGCAGAGACTCACAGCAGACAGACCGGCAGCTCCGCGCTGGCTTCTCAGGGGGCCGTGGGTTCAGCAGACAGCAGCTCCGACCGTCCAGCCCCGAGGGTCCCGAGCAAGAGAGCGTGACCTCCCCCCTGCCCTTGCTTTTCAGTCTCTCCAAATCTCGCGTTGCCAGGCTCTGCTTCCATGAGGGGCAATTTTGCCCCACCCTGCCAAGGAGAAAGGCTACAGCCTTGTGCTTTGTTTCTCTTAAGTACCCAGTCATTTGTGTCTTAGCAACCCATGGGAGAAAAATTCCTGAGGAAAAGAACTAGATCCAACCTTCAACATTCTCCACCCCGAATTTTTTTTCCCATGCAAACACCTTACATCAAATTTAAACTTTTGAGGTATATGCATACATGCAGATACAGATACAAGCGCAGTGTCATAAGTAGTTCACCCTAAAAGAAGATCTCCTTGAGGTATGCATCGGGTCTCTCCATCCCTTTGCATCACCCACCAGGTGCAGCCCGGTCCCTGAGCAAAGACAACCCCCCGGATGGGATTGTCTTTACTTGAGGCAGAGTTTACCCAAACAGTCTTTCCCAGCATACCTCTCATGTGTACTACTGAACTTTATCTCCATCTGTTGTTCGCAAGGGGTCAGAGTGGGCAGGCCCGGCCCGGCTGGAGGAACCTCGGGTGTTCACTAACCATGTGGCCTTTGCCAAATTAGTCTCCCAGTTCTTGAACGTCCCCCCACCCAGTGCTTTCAAGGTGGTTTTGAGCAGGCCATTGTACCGTTCAACTTTCCCAGCTGCTGGTGCATGATAAGGGAAATGGTACACCCACTCGATGCCATGTTCCCTAGCCCAGGTGTTTATAAGGCTATTTTTGAAGTGAGTCCCATTGTCGGATTCAATTCTCTCTGGGGTACCATGTCTCCAAAGAACCTGTTTTTCGAGGCCCAGGATGGTGTTCCGGGCAGTGGCATGAGGCACAGGGTAGGTCTCCAGCCATCCTGTGGTGGCTTCCACCATTGTGAGAACGTAGCGCTTGCCTTGGCGTGTCTGGGGCAGTGTGATGTAATCAATCTGCCAAGCCTCTCCATACTTGTATTTGGACCACTGTCCACCATACCATAGAGGCTTTACCCGCTTGGCCTGTTTGATCGCGGCGCACGTCTCACAATCATGGATCACCTGGGAGATGCTGTCCATGGTTAGGTCCACCCCTCGGTCTCGTGCCCACTTATAGGTGGCATCTCTGCCCTGGTGGCCTGAGGCATCATGGGCCCATCAGGCTACGAACAACTTCCCTTTGTGTTGCCAGTCTAAATCTATTTGTGCCACCTCTATCTTTGCGGCGTGATCTACCTGCTTGTTGTTCTGGTGTTCTTCATTAGCTCGGCTCTTAGGGACATGGGCGTCTACATGGCGGACCTTTACGGGTAGCTTCTCTACCCGAGTGGCAATGTCTTTCCATTCATCAGCTGCCCAGATTGGCTTTCCTCTACGCTGCCAGTTGGCCTTTTTCCACCTTTTCAGCCAACCCCATAGAGCATTGGCTACCATCCACGAATCGGTGTAGAGATAGAGCTTTGGCCACTTCTCTCTTTCAACAATGTCCAGGGCCAGCTGAACGGCTTTGAGTTCAGCAAATTGGCTCGACCCACCTTCTCCTTCAGTGGCTTCTGCAACTTGTCGTGTGCAGCTCCACACAGCTGCTTTCCACTTCCGGTTCATCCCTATGATGCGACAGGAACCATGAGTGAAAAGGGCGTAGCACTTTTCTTCATCTAGCAGTTGATTATATGGTGGAGCCTCCTCAGCCCGGGTCACTTGTTCTTGCTCCTCTTCATCAGTGAGACCAAAGCTCTCACCTTCTGGCCAGTTCGTAATTATTTCCAGAATCCCAGGGCAGTTCGGATTTCCAATGCGGGCGCGCTGTGTGATAAGTGCGATCCACTTACTCCATGTGGCATCGGTGGTGTGGTGGGTAGAGGGAGCCTTTCCTTTAAACATCCACCCCAGCACTGGTAGTCGAGGTGCCAGGAGGAGTTGTGCTTCAGTGCCAATTACTTCGGAGGCGGCTTGAACTCCTTCATAGGCGGCGAAGATTTCCTTCTCTGTGGGGGTGTAGTTGGCTTCGGACCCTCTGTAACTCAGGCTCCAGAATCCCAGCGGTCGGCCTCGAGTCTCTCCAGGCACCTTCTGCCAAAGGCTCCAGGACAAGCCCTTGTTCCCGGCTGCAGAGTAAAGCACATTCTTCACCTCTGGTCCCGTCCTTACTGGGCCAAGCGCTACTGCGTGAGCGATCTCCTGCTTGATCTGGGCAAACGCTTGTTGCTGTTCAGGGCCCCAGTGAAAATCGTTCTTCTTGTGGGTGACCAGGTAGAGAGGGCTCACAATCTGGCTGTACTCTGGAATGTGCATCCTCCAAAAGCCTATGGCCCCTAGGAAAGCTTGAGTTTCCTTTTTGTTAGTTGGAGGAGACATCGCAGTGATCTTATTGATGACCTCCGTGGGAATCTGGCGCCGTCCCTCTTGCCATTTTACCCCCAAGAACTGGATCTCTCGAGCAGGTCCCTTGACTTTGCTTTTCTTGATGGCAAAACCGGCTTCCAGGAGGATCATGATGATCTTCTCTCCTTTCTCAAATACTTCTGCTGCCGTGTTCCCCCACACAATGATGTCATCGATGTATTGGAGATGCTCTGGAGCTTCACTCTTTTCCAGTGCAGCTTGGATCAGTCCATGGCAGATTGTGGGGCTGTGCCTCCACCCCTGGGGTAGCTGATTCCAGGTATATTGCACACCCCTCCAGGTGAAGGCGAACTGAGGCCTGCACTCCGCTGCCAGAGGGATGGAGAAGAACGCATTGGCGATGTCAATGGTGGCATACCATTTTGATGCCTTGGACTCCAGCTCGTACTGGAGCTCCAGCATGTCTGGCACGGCAGCACTCAATGGTGGAGTCACTTCATTCAAGCCACGATAGTCCACAGTCAATCTCCATTCCCCGTCAGACTTGTGCACAGGCTAGATGGGGCTGTTGAAGGGTGAGTGGGCTTTACTGACCACTCCTTGGCTTTCCAGGTCGCGGATCATCTTGTGGATGGGGATCACGGCGTCTCGATTCGTCCGGTACTGCCAGCGGTGCACTGTCGAGGTGGCAATTGGCACTTGTTGTTCTTTTACTCTCAGGAGTCCCACTGCATTTGGATTTTCCGATAGTCTAGGCAAGGTGTTCAGTTGCCTGATGCCCTCTGCCTCCACAGCCGCTATTCCGAAAGCCCACCTGAGTCCCTTTGGGTTTTTGTAATAGCCATTCCGGAGGAAGTCTATGCCCAGAATACATGGGGCCTCTGGACCAGTCACAATGGGGTGTTTCTGCCACTCCTTCTCGGTCAGGCTCACCTCGGCTTCCAACAAAGTTAATTGCTGTGATCCTCCTGTCACCCCGGCAATAGAAACAGGTTCTGCCCCCACATGTCTCGATGGAATTAAGGTACACTGCGCACCAGTATCAACTAACGCTTCATATATTTGTGGTTCTGATGTGCCAGGCCATCGGATCCACACTGTCCAAAAGACCCGGTTTTCCCGTGCCTCTTCCTGGCTAGAGGCAGGGCCCCTCTAGCTCTGGTTGTCATTTCTTGCTTGGGCGTACATGGTAGAGGTCCCCTCGAGGGGATCTAAGAGATCGTCCTCTCTTCTGTAATATCTGGCATCTCGGTCACGGGAGGCTGAGGCTACCTTCACTTTAGTAGACCCCCCGCCTCGGTTAGTATTTCCCTCCTTGAGTTGCTGTACCTGTGCTGCCAGGGTAGCAGTGGGTTTCCTATCCCACTTCCTCATGTCTTCTCTGTGATCACACAGGAAGAACCACAGCTCAGATCGTGGGGTGTACCCTCTCTCCCTGGCTGGGGGGCGCTGGGCTCTGACTTTGGGGCTTGTGACTCGCACTGGTGCCGCACTCATCAACCTCATCTCCTCCCTCACCTCCCTCATCATCTCTTCTCTGAGGTCTTTGACCACAGCAGAGACCTGAGCCTGCATTGGGCCACTGATCATGGTATCATAATTCCTGAGTTTGGTGGCTATGGAGCCCACTGTCTCTCGGTTGTCATCAGCATTAATTGTTGCAATGAAGATGGTGTATTGGGAGGGCCCTAGCTTTGCCAGATTCCACAACATTTGCCCTGTACACTTGACCTTGTCGGGGTCGTTATCATGTTGTCCATCTCTCCCAAAGAGTACCTCCAATACTGCTACCTCCCTCAGCTGTTGGATTCCCTCCTCAAGGCTCTTCCATGGTCTTCTGTGATGATACTCCTGCATTCTCTCCCTGTTGACAAACCTCTCTCTTACACTTATTAAAAGCCGTTCCCAGAGAGACAGGGGCCCGTCGTCTCTTCTGAATACCTGATCTACCCCCGAGTCGTGGGACAAGGGTCCCATCTGCCTTGCCTCGATACTATCCAGCTGCACGCCCATACCCATAAGGTCCCAGACTCGAAGTAACCAGGTTGTAAAAGGCTCACGACCCCGTTGCACAATGTCTTTTCGTAGATTACGGAGACTGTCATACCCCAGGGACTCAGTAGTGATTTCAATCCTTGGCCTCCCTACTGGTTGAGAGGGCCCTGCTTCCCCATCATTACTCACTGGCTGCTCTGGTTTGACTTTAGTCTTCCTCTTTTCCACAGGGGCAACTGCTACTGGCTGTGGCTGCCCCTCTGATCTGACTGGAGCCTGAGTGGTTATAACGTCCCTGGGTTCCCCTGCTGCCCCATTAGACTCTCCCTCTTTGGGGTAGGGGAAGGGTTTCCCACCAGCTGGGCAAGTGTATTCCTTCAGCACTTGGCTCATCTCGCGTATCTCTTTCACCAGGACTCCCACCCAATCTGGGTGGGTTGTTTCTGAGGTGGGTTGTGGGACCGGGTCAGACTCTGTAGCAACATCCCTAGTGTCTGGGGCAATGTCAGGTTCTGGGATGGTGTCCCTAGTTTCTGGGGCCATGTCAGGTTCTGTGGCTACATCCCTAGTCTCTGGGGCCGTGTCAGGTTCTGTGGCTACATCCCTAGTCTCTGGGGCAATGTCAGGTTCTGTGGCAGCATCCCTAGTTTCCAGGGCCAGGTTAGTTTCTGTGGCAGCATCCCTAGTCTTTGGGGCCATGTCAGGTTCTGGGGCCCCATCCCTATTGTCTGGGGTAGATGTCAGAGTGGCTATCCAAGTCAGAGCCCCCTTATCCCTGAATGTTAAATAGAGCAGGCCTATCAGCAACACCAGCCACTGTATGGTATCATTAGCATCTAGAGAAGATTTGAACCCCTCAAAGATTGGTGGGATAGGCCCAAAGAGTTGGGTGAAGGGTTGTGAGAACATTTCTTTTGGTGTCACTTCCTCGCAGTAGGTACCATTATTAAAGTAACCCTGAAAACATGTCATTAATGTGTGGTAGCTGTGAATCCACATGCCTGCCTTCCAGAGGAAGTTGAAAATCCATGAATTCCTCACCTTATTGACCCATGACACAAACTGTATAACAGCTACTGTAGCCTTAGTTATAGGGCCCATGTTTAGATATGGGGCTGCAAATGGGAGAGAAACAGCTGTGACCACTTGCCATACGAACCGGAATAAGCAAGACCACATGCTGCAACCTAATGAGGTTCCTATATCCAGCACACAAAAACTGCGTTACTCAAGAACTGTTATCCTTCTTCCCCTCGATGCCCTCGTGCCCCACATTGGGCGCCAAAATCTGTCCTGGTTTGAAGGACAGGTGTCTGTTAAGGAAGGCAGGAGCTTCCCTTGGGATGGGAAACTGTAACCCCTCTCCCTCCGAATTATTATAAATTTGAAATCAAGAGGTTCTCAGGCAAAGATATGGGAATAGGAATAACAGTTCTTTACTACTATCTAAAACAAAGGATAACAAATAACAACAACTATAACGTTAACCAACAAACAGAACCAGAAACCCAGTGGCAGCCTGCTCGGCTTCAGGCACCTTTTCCCTGTGGTGCAGTTCCAGTCACAGCCTGCAGGGGCGCTCTGGGTGCGGTGATTCCCCGGTGGCTGCAGGGGCGCTCCGGCGTGAGCTCAGGTAGCACACGGCGAATGGCGACTGCCCGAGGCACGGAGGGATGGAGGAGAGCCCTTGCTCCACAGACCCTTGGGAGGGGGGAGCAGCTGGTGTCGGTGCTGCAGCAGGATCCCCGGACACAGGGAGCTGGGACGGTAAGGGGTCTCCACGTGCAGGGAAAAACCCCGCTACAATGTAGCGGAGAAAACTCAGAGCGGGCTGGTGGCAGGCAGGTCGGCTCCGGATGGGCAAGAGGGCAGAGACTCACAGCAGACAGACCGGCAGCTCCGCGCTGGCTTCTCAGGGGACGTGGGTTCAGCAGACAGCAGCTCCGACCGTCCAGCTCCGAGGGTCCCGAGCAAGAGAGTGTGACCTCCCCCTGCCCTTGCTTTTCAGTCTCTCCAAATCTCGCGTTGCCAGGCTCTGCTTCCATAAGGGGCAATTTTGCCCCACCCTGCCAAGGAGAAAGGCTACAGCCTTGTGCTTTGTTTCTCTTAAGTACCCAGTCATTTGTGTCTTAGCAACCCATGGGAGAAAAATTCCTGAGGAAAAGAACTGGATCCAACCTTCAACAGGGTATATGTCACGAGGTGTCCCTTGGAGAGTTCCAGCTGCAATTTGTGCCTGTATAGCATCTATGGCAGCTTTATTAACCATCTCCCTTTCTGTGCTATCTAGTGATTCATCCAGCATCACATTCAAGTCTCCCCAATCAGGGTTTTGAGCCCTTATAGCCCTCTCTACCCGTATGGCTACTTTCTCTGCGTTGTCACTATACTTTCCAACTGAGTCTTTCCACAGCTGTAGCTCTGCAAGAGAGAATGGTGTCTCTATATAAATCACTCCCTGGTTTCCCACAGCCTGTCTCAGAGGCACTTCTAGAGCAGGCCCTTCCCTTTCCCCCTTCATCTCTTTTTGATCTCGTGTGCCCTGCAATTGGACTAGCAACACTTATAGCTTCTTGGGCTATTTTTCCCCTCCTCCTGCCACCCTCCTGTCGGGGACCATCTGTATCCACATCATCCCATTCCGTTTTAATCCCAGCACTGGCAGAGCGGTGGAGGGGGAATCTGGCATGGTTGTCTCTGTCCCCCCTTTTGGAAAAGTAACTTGGATCAGGCACATCCCACCCGCCTCTGGTCAGGGTAGCTTTGCCCCTCTCCCCGACGCTGGAGGAGCGGCGAGGCTGAGATCGAGGGTACCTTGATCGAGGGTACTCATCCCAGGCTCGGGCCAGGTCGGGTGGCAGGGGCCAGTTCGGCTCGGTTCCCGGTCCGCGCCCCCCCCAGGGGTGGTCAGGAGCTGGCAACAAGCCAGCCCCCTCTCCGCCCTCTCCGTGTCTTCGCCTGCCCCCTGTGTGAACAGGGGGCCAATCGGCCTCCGCTTTCGGTGTGTGCCCGCCCCGAGGGCGGTTGGGTGGCGAGGGCCAGCTGGCCTCCGCCTCCGCCCCGTGCCCGCCCCGTGGGCGGTCGGGCAGTGAGGGCCAGCCCACCCCCTCCCCACGCCTTTTCCTGCCCCCCGAGTGGTCAGGGGGCAAGGGCCTGCTTGCCTCCCCCCCCGCCCCACGCCCAGTCACCGGATGGTCGGGGGGCAGGTTGGTCTCCGCTCCCGCCCCCACGTTCGGAGTGGGCGGGGGAGGAGGAGGAGGGGGCGGTGGTGCTTGCTGCGGAACTGGGGGGGGTGGGGGAGGGGGCGCGGGCTGCGCGCCTCCATCGCCCGCCCCCAACTGCACCGGGTGTAATGGCGGCGGTGGCACTGGGGGCGATCCCCCCCTTCCCGTATGCAAAGCTGGGGCCACCATGTCCATAACGTCTGTCTCTTCCGTTTCGTTAGTCACTAGCTGCCTTCTCCTCCTCCTCACGTTTCCTCTCCCTTTTACAACCATCTCCAAACAGCCTTTCTGCACCTCATACGCCTCCTCTCTATTCAGTAATATGTTAAAAAGTTCTGCGTATTTTAACTCATCAAACCTGTGCAGAGCTCGCACTTCTACCATTAGCTCTGTGACTATATCGTTTTCTAGACTCCCAAAGCGTGGCCACACCCTCTGTCCTCCTAATTTTAATGTCAGCCTGACCCGTGTACAGAGTCTTATCAGCTCCTGTGTGTCCAGGGGGGTTCTCCTTCCTGTTAAATATCGCCAGTTTTTCAATATCAGATCTAACAGAGATTCTCCGGGGACTTGTACATTCTCCGAAAAGTTACACCCCATTTTACTTATAAAAAGATAAATCGGCCAGGAAAAAACCGTCTCGCCTAGCTTGCAAACTACAGTCACTAACTAGTGGTAACTGCTTAGAAACGAGCCTTAAACAGCAAAACTGCACGCACGAGAAAACTCGTTAAAGTTTTCTTAACCGGGACTCGAACCTGTGATCCTCGGCTTGTAGTTTTCAGTTCAGCGCCTTAAGCCACTGAACCAACCTACAGATGTTGTCCCACCCAGCAACCTCCCATGGGTTAACCGGAGAGCGTCCTCTCCTTACCATGATTTTGCAGGAAGGGGCCTTATTTCCCCCCCCTTTTAGGGGCCTCTCAGACCCCCCCTGCCCAACCTCCCAATCTCCCTCCTGGTGCTAGCACAATACCGAAATACGTCTCCCCCGCTTTCACTCACCTCTTTCCTGCTTTCAGGCACTGGGTCCTAGAGCCCGGTCACAGCCTTGGACTGCCGCTTGAACCCCGTAGGTGCCGGCGAAGGGGCTAGGTGAGATATTCTCAGCCCAAAACTGCAACTTTTCAGGGTCTCTATGGTCCCGGTGGAGTCGCCAATGACTGATGCCTTTTTCTGGTCTTAGGAAATAAAGGCTCAGACACGGTGAAAGGGTTGGGGGTTGTTTACCTCGGTATTTTAATAGGATCCCATTCGATGGCTTCTGCTGTCCAGGTAGAACGCGTCGCAAAAGCCCCGTCCCCCCAATAGAGTATACAATTAAAGACTCTACACATTAGCATATCTAACCAGAGGGCCCAATAAGGGGCCTGGGTGGCCTAACTTCTAGTTTACAAAATCTATCTTACTAGGAGACCTTGAGGGCTCACGAAAACAGGGTGTTTGGTCTTCTAACTCTACGCGGTTTCAGGGGTGTTTAGTCTACTGGCCTACTAAACACCATGAAACCAGGCTAAACTATTACCTAAGGCATCACAAGTATGCATGCTAATACTTGTGAATATAGGGAACAGTGTAAGAAATATTCAGGAGAAAAGCAGAAAAAATCCCTCACGCATCAATATGGACATGATTAGAGCTGCAATGGTGATTGGCCAATATTATACTATGAAAATTTATTATTTTTCTCTCATTTAAATACTATGTTAGTAAGCATAAAAATCTGATAGTAGTATTGTCATCTGTCTTGTAGGGTGTCTTCATTCGTAAAGAGGTCCCAATGACTACATAAAAGATTTAGTATATACGTATTCATTTAATTGTTTTCATGTCTGCATTGGACATGTGATGTTCTTTTGTGAGGATAATATTAAATTGCAAGGCTTCACTACTAATAAAAGACTACTAACTGAAATGAAACTTCCTTGTGTAATTTTATTTACAGAAGGAGACAATATAAAGTAGATTGTTACCTTCCCACAGCAAAGTAAAATTCTTAAACACACGAACAACTCTAAGAAGGAGTTCTACTAAAGGCTCAGGGCCCTTGGTAGACAAACAACAATTCTGTTTCTCAAAAGGCTGCAATTTGGTTGTGCAAAATTTTATAAGTAAGGAAGGTGAGGATTTGCTTCTTTGAAATTTACATAAGTTGCTTGAATTTCCATTAAAATATGTAGAAACTCATTCTGGAGGAAATTTCAATAAAAATGCTGATAATATAAATATTACATAAGGTAAAATAAACTATAAAACTTGTTTTCCTGTCTTGTGCCATGGTTCATCTTACCTGGAATGCTGCAGAACAGATAATGTCACAGGTATAACTACAGTTCCAATATTAGATGATGAAGATGTCATCAGTAAGAAATGAAATCACAGCTGCAAGGAACTGAAAGTTCCCAGTGATAGATCACATTGGTTTACATTGTCATGTGATGCCTGAAGGATTTTTTGCTTTTTCTCCTAAATACTTTTTACACAGTTCTCTATATCCACAAGTATTAGCATGCATACTTGTAATGTTTTAGGCCTGTTAGATAAGCTAATGTGTAAGGTCTTTAATTGTATACTTGACTGGGGAGAAAGGGTTTTTTGCGACATGTTCAACCTGGACGGCAGAAGCCATCGAATGGGATCCTACTAAAATACTGAGGCAAACGACCCCCAACCCTCTAACCGTGTCTGGGCTTTTTCTTTCTAAGACCAGGAAAAGGCATCAGTCATTGGCACGCCAGTGGGACCCGAATCCACAATCCCCAATTTAGGAAGTCAGTGCCTTATCCATTAGGCCTCTGGGTCTGGTGACTGTGCCCGCTCCGGGGACGGGGGCTGGAGCAGAGGCGGACTGGCCCCCCTACCACCTGGGGAGTGGGACAAGGGGCAGAGAGGGGGTCAACTGGTCCTCGCCCCCCGACCACCCGGGGGGCAGGCAAAGGGGCGAAGCGGAGGCCGGCTCGCCCCTGAACCCCTACCTGGCCATGGCCTGGGATGAGTGGGGGTACCCACAATCTCTGCTTCGCCACTCTTCCAGCATCGGGGAGAGGGACAAGGCCACTCTGACCAGAGGCGGGTGGGACGTGCCTGATCCAAGTTACTTTTCCAAAAGGGGGGACAGAGACAACCATGCCGGATTCCCCCTCCGCCGCTCTGCCAGTGCTGGGATTAAAACTGAATGGGATGATGTGGATACAGATGGTCCCCGACAGGAGGGTGGCAGGAGGAGGGGAAAAATAGCCCAAGAAGCTATAAGTGTTGCTAGTCCAATTGCAGGGCACACGAGATCAAAAAGAGATGAAGGGGGAAAGGGAAGGGCCTGCTCTAGAAGTGCCTCTGAGACAGGCTGTGGGAAACCAGGGAGTGATTTATATAGAGACACCATTCTCTCTTGCAGAGCTACAGCTGTGGAAAGACTCAGTTGGAAAGTATAGTGACAACGCAGAGAAAGTAGCCATACGGGTAGAGAGGGCTATAAGGGCTCAAAACCCTGATTGGGGAGACTTGAATGTGATGCTGGATGAATTACTAGATAGCACAGAAAGGGAGATGGTTAATAAAGCTGCCATAGATGCTATACAGGCCCAAATTGCAGCTGGAACTCTCCCAAGGGATGCCTAATGACATATACCCACTCGCTGACCCTGGCTGGGATCCCAGTGCCCCTGAGCAAATGGCAAAATTAAAGCAGTTTCAGAAATGGGTGGTCTATGGGTTGAGATGTAGCCTTCCTAAAGCAGTGAATTTTTCTGAATTATACAAGGTCAAACAAAATCCAAATGAGACTCCTACAGAGTTTCTGAATAGACTTAAAGAGACTGCATGGAAATACACAACTCTGAACCTCTGAATCAAATGAAACTGAGGGAAACTGAACAAAAATCCACTTAATAAATTCCCTTAACAACGGCTTATTAAAATCCTTTCCCCCAACAACTAAAATTCCCTTAATTTGGGAATAAATCCCCTTCTGCTGCCGGGAAAGTCTAATTCCCATTTCTGCAGCAGGCTCCTAGCCCAGGAAAAACGACAAAAAGCAGTGGGGTCAGGGAGTAAACTCTTAACACACTTTTCTGTCTCGACGCAGCTGCTTCTTCGTTCACCGGGTCTCTGGCTCCGGCCACCGGGTCTCTGACTCCGGTCTCCCGATCCCTGACCGCCAAAAAAAATCCTGGGACTAGGGTCAGTGCGGTGATCGAGGCTCCCCCTTCACTGCGTCGAGAGGGAGTTCTTCGATCGTCCCTGCCCGACAAGTCCACTAAAACGTGGATCCTGTCAGGCGAGGTGGCCGACGCTTCAACGATGCACTCACAAAGGAGGTCACTAGAATGAGGCAAATGGTCACTTAGAGGCTGACCGAATGCCCCACCGTTGGGCGCCAGCTGTCGCCGTCCGCCTTCTGCCTCGATGGCTTGGAGGTGATCGCTAATCAGAGGCGGATGCGACGAGGGTCCTCAGTGGCCAGCCTCGTCCCCAGTCGCCGGGAGTCCAGTTTCCCTAGCTCCCTGATCGCGCTCCCAGTAGGCAAACTATCCACCGCACTGTGGCTTAAGGGGGTTCTCCCAACCCAGGTAATAGAGACACCGAGACCAGCAGGGTAGCAGCACTCTGTGGCACCGGGGTTGAGAGACCCCGAGCCCCCAGTGACACAGCCGTTTATTGTAAACAATCCACCAATCACCGCGGGGCTCGGGGGAGGAACTAGGGAAGAGCATGGGACAGGGAACCAACCAGGGAGGTAAGAGGGTGGAGAAGGGGTGACAGATAACAGAACGGTACAATGAACAACCGAGTGTAACAGAACTTACTGGAACACAGGAGTAGTGAACTAATGATGGGCAGGTGGTGCTAGCCTATCAGTCTAGAGGGTGTAAACTTATCTGAAGCCCATCCTATTCGGGCTAAACCAAGTCTTGCCCCACCTCAGGGGAATCCTCCTCTTCCCCCCAGGGCTTCCTCATTGGAAAAGTCTCTTGGGCCACCTGCACCACCGCCACATCTCCCCCGCTCTTATTATTTAAAGCAAGTAAACCTGTAACTAAAGATACGACGAAGCTTTTCAAACAACTCAAAAGGCACAAAAGAATGAGAATAATTAACAAAATTAATAAAAAGGTACGGATGATCTGTGAAACCCAACCAGAGAGTCCCCAGCGTCCAAATAAATTTTCCAACCAGTCCTTTCCTTCCACGCGCAGTTGATGGACTTGTTCTTGAATTTGCTGGATGGTTTTCTTGATGTCCTGCGCGTGCGAGGAGAGGTTAAAACAGCACATCCCCTCGAATTTCTGACATCCGTGGCTGTGCAGCAAAAGCAGGTAGTCGATGGCAGCTCTGTTTTGAAGTGTCGCCTGCCTGGTAGTTTCCTCATCTGTGAGGAGTTCTGCCAATCCCCGTGATGTTAAATTGGCCTGCTTTCCCAGCCAACACTCGAGGTGAGAAAGCTCACCTAGGGCTTTGGCTGCCGCCACCCAGGGCAGAAAGACAGAGGCTGCGACCCTTTTTGAAAATGACCAGGAGACCACGTTGCTGTCGCAATTTTGATCCAAATCTAGGGTGGCTCGTTTTTGACGGTCTGATCTGGTGTGGTTCCTCCAGGTCATAAGTTGTTTAGTGCCGGGTGTTAGCAGGGAGAGCCAACCAATTGTGCAGGGTCCTCCTAGCAGATTACTAGGAATCCCAGCCCAAGCCCGATCACCGCAAATCAGGGAAAACCCGTCAGGGAGTCTCCTGGGGGAATCAATGGGTGCCGACCGTGTAACATTTGCAAATCTGCACCAATCATTTTTGCTGTATAAATTTTTGTCATTTGGAGAAACATTCAAGGTTGGTTTAACGACTGGGACAACTGCCAATGTATTTATTTTTGGTCTAGTTTCTCTTGCGGCTTCTGCTTCTCTTTCCACTTCCCAGTTCTTTCTCTTAGCCCAAATCGAGTTATACATAATTTGCCTACGATGCCTACGGGTGGTGGGATCGGTGAAGATGGTGCAAAAGGCAGGCTGCGCTGACCCCAGCAAGTCCAATTCTTGGGGTTCAGTGTGCATGAATGGTAAAGCCTGCAACCATTGATTCCAGTCATGGGACCGGTGGGTTCCCGAGAAAATGGCGTGGTATTCTGGCCAAGTCTCGGGAATTCCTACCAGGCAAGTCGACAAGGGGCTGCTTGCTGAAGGAGTATTTAGGCAGAAGTCACTCTGGCCGATGGCTTTTGCCAGCATGACCCACACATTCTCCTTCGGCTGCTGCACGATCCATGGATATGCTCTCTGGAGCATCAGCATCAGTAGGATGACTTTAAGGACTGGCTTTCCCATCTCTCTCTGGGGGTCTCTGGGGAAAATAAAAGAAGAACTTAACTCGGTACAAGGAGCAAATCAAACAAAACAGTACTGAATTCCTTGATCTCCCCCCTCTCCTTTCAAATGAACGGGAGACAGACAGGGGTAGGGACACACATAAGGTAAGTCAGAAGGGGAAACTGGGGAAGGGTAAGAGGGGGTGTCTGATCAGGTACGTTCTCCCTCCAGCATCTCTGATGTCTCTCCTTTCTTGCTCTTCTTCTTCTCGGAGAGATACCGGAGGGTTGTCAAAGCTGGGCAGATTTTTCTTTTTCCTTTTCTTCCAGGCTTCCCCTGCTTGGAAGCCTTCTTGTTGTGCTGACTGCGGTGGTACTGTTTCTGAAAAACATACTTGCGTTCTCTGTTTAGGCCCCCGGTAGGGACGGACATGCTTGGATGGTACCCATCTGGGCCCTTCTGGGGTGGACACACATGTGTAACCTCTGCCCCAGACGATCAGTGGGAGGGGCCCCTTGACCTCGTGGGTCTCAGGGTCCCTCACCAGCACCGGCGGATGCTCTTTCAATTTAGAATTAGCCGAATTACTGAAATGCCGGAATACAGGGGGGACGGGCTCTTCCTGTGTACAGTTCAAGAAGTTGATTGTGAAGAGCGCCTTGCAGAGTCGCTCAATGGGCGATTTCTTCTCTGCACCTCCCTGCTGCTGGTAGAGGACTCTCTTGAGTGTGCCATGAGTCCTCTCCACGATGGCCTGCCCCGTAGGGGAGTGAGGGATGCCAGTGACGTGTGCAACCCCCCACTCCTGGAGGAACCCACGGAGATGGGCAGAGGTGTAAGCTGGGCCATTGTCCGTTTTTATCTTCTTTGGGGTGCCTAAAACAGAGAAAGCCATCAACAAATGTTTACAGACATCCTTTGCTTTCTCGCCTGCGTGGGCGGAAGCAAACACCACATGGCTGAAAGTGTCCACAGAGACGTGAACATATTTCAGTCTACCGAACTCTGGGACGGGTGTCACGTCTATTTGCCAGATCTCGTTTGCTGCCAGCCCTCGGGGGTTTACCCCCGGATGTAGAGAGAGCAGTTGATAAGTTTGGCAGCTGGGACATGTCGCCACAATTGCTCTCGCTTGCTCCAGAGGCAGGTGGAACATCCTCCGGAGAGCGGGAGCGTTCTGATGATAAAACTGGTGGGACAATTTGGCTTGCGCGAAGATGTCAGGTATGTTGGCAGACTGTACCAGCGCAGTCATTGTCAAAGAGTCTGCCCTGCGGTTCCCCTCACTGATGTAACCGGGGAGGTCTTGATGCGACCTTACATGCGTCACGTGAAATGGGTGCTCTCGGTGGGACAGCAGGTACACTAGCCTCGAGAGCAGCCCGAACAAATTTTGGTTCGAGACCTCCTTTAATAAACTGTGTTCTCCCCTGACAGTTACTCCAGCAACATAGGCCAAATCTGTGACCAAATTGAGGGGCTCTTGGAACCTCTCGAAAACTCTGACGACGGCTGCTAACT
Source organism: Eopsaltria australis (assembly GCA_034509425.1). NCBI lineage: Eukaryota > Metazoa > Chordata > Aves > Passeriformes > Petroicidae > Eopsaltria > Eopsaltria australis. The sequence goes on along the minus strand of JAVTVJ010002284.1, from coordinate 13,018 downwards.
CTGCAATCTGTGGGGATCCCTCCACAACATGGACCTCAGATTCCCACTCCTGGGTCTGGGGGTCCTTCCAAGTCATAACTGACTTATGGGAGGACCCTGAGCCATCGGTGAAAACAGTAAGAGCATTTTTTACCGGTTTTTTGGATTGCATGAACTTTGGAGCCAGATTAAAATTTGTATTAAACAGGTGGTGTTTCAATTTCTTTCCCGTAATTTTGCCTGAGAAACTGTCAAGGGCGAACTGGAGGCTCTCACTGGATTGGACCAACTTGTCCAAATCCTCTTCCTTCCAGGGCACACGTATGCATGCAAGATCACACCCCGCTAGGGTGCGGAGCCTGGTCCTCGCTCTCGATATGAGTGAGGCCACCAGTTCCTGTGGCGTTGTTATAGTCCTGGACGGAGTGTGAGGGAGGAACACCCACTCTATGATCAAGAGGGGGTCCTTCAACCTCTCGTCCCACTGGAAGATCAGTGCGTGTAAATGCGGGACCTGCCCCAAGATGACACAGTGGAATGGCAGGTCTGGAGCCACCCTGTGTGCATGCCGGATAGCCAAGGCTCTCTGCACCTTACCAATGGATTCCCTGGCATCCGGCGTCAGCTCCTTTGGAGAATCCAGTCCCTCACCGCCCTTCAGTAGCTGGAACAAGGGGGCGAGGTCGGCCGTCGTCAGCCCCAGCAGTGGACGAACCCAGTTGATGGAACCGCACAGCTGGTGGAGATCGCGCAGCGTCCGGGGTTCGTCCTGGATGGTGAGCTGCTGGGGTGCGACGGTCCTCTCTCCAATCCGGATGCCCAGGTACTTCCATGGCTCGGTGCGCTGGACCTTGTCTGGGTGGATCTTCATTCCGGCACGCTCAATGGCACTGATGGTGGCTTTCAATGTCAGGTCCAAAAGATGCTCCGAGGGAGCACATACAAGTACATCGTCCATGTAATGGTTTATAATTGACTTAGGGAAGTCCTTCCTCACCGGTGACAAGATTTTTGAAACGTACCACTGGCAGATTACAGGGGAATTTTTCATTCCCTGCGGTAAAACCCGCCAATGGTACCTTTCCTTGGGCGCCTGCCTGTTTATAGATGGTACAGAGAAGGCAAAGCGCGGCACATCATTTGGGTGTAGCGGTATTGAAAAGAAACAGTCCTTAATGTCCACTACCGAGAGTGGCCATGCTCGGGGGAGCATTGCCGGGGATGGCAATCCCAGCTGGAGGGGGCCCATATCAACAATGGCCTTGTTGATTTTTCGCAGGTCGTGGAGGAGCCTCCACCCGCCTCCGCCAGATTTACGAATGATGAAGACGGGGCAATTCCAAGGGCTGTCAGATGGAACAATGTTGCCCTTGGATACCTGCTCTTCCACGAGGGACCTTAGGGCGCTTAACTTCTCCTTTGAAAGGGGCCACTGCTCCACCCTTACCGGCTTGTCTGTCTTCCAAGACAGTGGTGGAACAGAGCCATGGGTGGCGCGCCCTGCAGCGGCCCCGGCTAGAAATCCCCCGGTGTAATCGGGATTTCTAGCCTGGTCCCCCACTGAGATAAAAGGTCTCGGCCCCAGAGGGTGAAACCGGAGGCCACCACATAGGGTTTCACTGTGGCTACATGGCCGTCCGGACCCTCTACCAAGATGTTATTGGTGGACCTCTGGGGTATGATCCCTCCCCCTATTCCATTAATCCTCTCGGTTGAGGGTCGAAGCCCCCACCCAGGTGGCCACTCAGCCTCGGAAATGATGGTGACGTCTGAGCCCGTGTCCATCATGCGTCGGAGATGGACTGATGCCTTGCTGTTCTTCAGGCGGCAGGACAGGGTGGGCTTGTCTGTCCCCAGGATCTCACAATACATAGAAGCCGGCATCCTTGTTGTCCTTGGAAGGTCCTCTGGGATAACTATGGCATGCGCCAACCACTGTCCCCTGGGCACTAACCAGGGGGCTGAGTGGCAGGCTGCAGTAATTTTAAACGTCTGCCCCAGGACAGCGGCTACTATTTGAGGGAGCACGAAGAGTCCGGGAGGGACCCTCGTGGAGTCCCCAACAAGTAGCTCAGTTCTTTGATAAATGTCCTCACATAAAAACACAGTGTAATTGCAGAAATCGGTCGTTGTAACATGTTGAGGGTGGGCACTTACCAGGTGGAATCTGGTTTTGTCCCGTGCCTCCGGAGAGCTCCCCTTTCCCGCCGATGATGCTGCGGGCGGTCTCATCGGAGCGGCGAGGGTGGTTTCGGTGTCATCAGCATTTAATTTTCTGTCATGGCGCGGTGCTGCTCCACGCTCCTCTGCCCGTTTCCCTGATGTCTCCTGCAGCACGGGCAGAGCGCTGCTCCGGGACCTGTGGGAGACTTACAACAGGGTTGGTTAAATCTCCGGGGCTTTGGACAGTCCTGTGCGATGTGTCCACTCTCGTTGCAATTATAACATTTAAAATTGACTGTCCTGTTAATGTCCGTCCTAGGGGTGGCAGCCCCTGCTGCTGCCACATCTTTTCTGCTGGGGTCCGCGGCCTGGTGGAGGGGGTACTGCTGATGTTTCAAAGGTGATCTCTGCGCAGGCCTCTAGCATTGCCTCCAGGGTTGGTCTGGGCGTTCTAGGGAGGGTCTTTAATACTGCTTTACAGGCAAGGTTCGCGTTGGAATACACCACGGACCTGAGTAACTTAGAGAGGTTTGTGGGATCCTCCTCCTGCTTCTCAAGAGCCATCCTGACTCTGCCCACAAAGTTCACAAAACTTTCCTCTGGTCCCTGTTTTATTGTGGCTTTTCCATCCGAGGGCACTTCTGCCGAGGGCAGCGTCAGCAGGGCCCTCAGTGCTGCTTGCTGCACCTCCCTAATTGCCCTCGTGGGGAACTGCGCAGCCTGCACATCCCCCTTAACAAAGTCCCCTTCGCCTGCTAAGTGGTCCATGGTGAGCTCATCGAGCTCCTCCTCGCCATCATACTCTTCTGGCAAGTCACTTAACAAGCGCTTCCGGGCACGCTCCCACAGCAGGTAATTTTCTGGGGTTAGGACACTCTCTATAATCATTTTTATGTCTTCGGGGGCCAGCAGGTTTGACCTGAAGGTCGCCCGAAGCATCCCCTGGCAATACGATGATTCAAGCCCATGGTCGCTGACCATTTTGCACAAATCCCGCAGCTGGGAGAACGAAAAGGGTTCCCAGCGGGGGCTGCGCCCCCGCCTGCCGAGCTGTAACCGCAGGGTGTCATGATCCGCTCGTAGGAGCGGGGGTCGTGATGGTTCGTTACTTTTAATCTCAGAGTGCAAAAGAAAACAGGGACAAGTATTTTTGCTTCAATCAAAAATCAAAAGCACTTTATTGAGTGCCAACAACACGCTTATGCGATAGAGGAGAGAGAGAGAGAAGAAAGAGAGAAAGAGAAAAGGAGGGGCATAGCTACCATGGCACGACGAAGTCCTCGTTGTCCGGATCCGATGGATTCGTCTCGTCCGTAGGGAGATCTCATAGGGGTACTTTTTGAGAGTCTCTTTATAGTCTTTTCGAAAGCGGGGGGCAGGTAAGCAAGAGATGAGGCAATCCTTCCAGAGACGAGGGGCAAGTAGCCAGCAGGTGGGGAGTAAGGCCCATTGTTTTAGAGTACAGGTGCAGCTGTACCGGACATACAGTTTGGTTCTTTCCATCCCGGTAGTCGGGAGAATGCGGTTCCCACGGGCATGTACCAACACGCCTCTGCAGCACAGCTCAGCAGCACAGCTCTGCAGTACACCTGGGCACCTGGCAGGCACCCCATCAAGATCTGGCTGGACTTCATTGTGCAAAGGTCCTTTTCCCCTCTTAGGGTCTCTGGGTTTTCGGCCTCTGCTTCTGTCGATGGTCGTGAGGCAGATAGGGATTTCCGTCCAGACTCTTACACCACCCCGTGGCTCACGATCGTCGTCAGGAACCTGTAGCGTTGTCACGATGCCTTCTGGAGTCTGTAGTGTTGTCACGATGTCTTCAGGACTCGTCCGTGCCAGTAGCATACCCCGGAAAACAGAGACAAAAGAGAAAAAGAGAAGGAAAAAGAAAAGGAAAAGAAAGCAAAAGAATAAGCAATTTTAATCACATAAAATTTTGTTTAAATTTCAACAGGGCAACAATTGCCTTATTATATTCAAATAAACTAGTTTAATTTCTTATTGTAACTTAAAATCATATTAATCAACAGGGCAACGATTGCCTTATTATAGTAAAATTTCATTAATAATTATTCAAATAAACCAGTTTAATTTCTTATTATAGCTTAAAATCATATTAATAATTATTTAAATAATTATACTTCAAAATTACATTAATACATCGTTACACTTTAAAATTACATTAATTGATTGAATCACAAAACAATAAAAATACCTTAATATTTCATTAATAATTGTTTAGATTACAATAAGCAGTAAGGTATTTATCCAATTTCTTATTACACCTTAGCTCGCCTTGCATCAATAATGTCAGGGGTGTCCACAGAGGATGAAACATCAACCAGATTATGCATATTCATTATGGATGTCAATAATGCTACTCGTTTCATCATTCTCCAGTTCATGATATACAAAATTGCCGACAAGACAAAACCTACTAAAACTAGAATCAGGAGAACAATGATGGGATGACACAGCTTATTCAGGACACCTGTGGCAGTAGGTGACCACCCAAAAAGGGTATCCCACCAACTGTGGTCAGCATCCTTTCTTACCCTTTCCAGAACACGATGTATTTCGTTTACATTGTGATGAACAGTTACCAAGGTTTTCTGTCCGTTCTTCTTGATCTTCTCCAAAATTTCGATTAAATCCTGATGAAGCAACAATTGCTTTACCAAGGTAAGGTTCATCCCAATGCGGGTAGGCACAACTTGGTGTATCAGTGAGTAATTGGATTGCAAAAGGTGATAAGAAGTAACTGGAGCTGAATAAGAAAAAATCACACCCTACAATTTTAGTAAAATTGCAAACAAAAAAATTTGAATGATTTTTAGTGTCCATCACCAAATTTTCTACAACTATTTGATCACAAGCAGTTCTCAAGCATGCACATCCATTGCCTATATACACAAGCACTGTTTCAGGATTCTCTTTAGGATGAATTTCAAAATGACAGATATTCTGTTCCGTGTCTAAGCAAATGTCTTGAGCTCTAATTGCATTACTTTCGCAAATGAACCCTAGTTATTCCCAGACAACACAAGTTTCTAAATCCTCAGTTTGCCATTTTTTATCAGTTTGACAGGTCCATTGCTTATGCTCAAAAGGATAAAGAAAAGTTCCACCCCAATTCAGCCCCAATGCAATGATAGGGAATATTGAATGCACTGAAGCATTACATACGGTTAACATTCACTGAGTTAATATGTTTGATAACAACCACTGGTGGGTTAATGATGACTGCAGTGGTCGTTGTAATTTGGTTAAATCTCTAATTGTGACAGCCAATTTATTCTTTAGTACTTCTGAATCAATGCTATTCAAGATTCCCAATCTTGTTCCCACAGCACCGGTTATGTCTCTTTGTGTTAAAAGATGAACAAGTTGGCTGAATTTCTGTGCATTAGCAATTTAACTTGTTTAAGAGACCATACCTGGTCCTGATTATATTTGGTCCAATTTCAAAAATTTTCAGGCTTAGCATAACCAATGGTTGGGTGATAGGTATTACAACTTTAACTTCAAGTCCCTCCCCCCCAGTATCTTGTATTGTTTTTACCACACATAATTTTATGGGAAAATTGTACAGCAGCTAAGTTTAACAAAAAGTTCAGCAATCATTACCTCATGTTACCATAAAGGGAGGGAAAAAGCATTATTCTTGTCATCCAGCACAAGGGGGGTGTTTATACCATAATATGTAGCTACTGCACTCAGTATGGGCTTTGCTATGGCATTTATTTTAAATCTATAAATTCTTCATGTCCCTCGGAGTTCCCCTGTGAAAAGTAAACACAACAGAGCCTGCCACCAAGGGGCAGAAAAGGTTAAAATGATGGAATTATCCAGTGTGTATTTGTCCGATGCTCCTTTCCTAGGGCATCAGAGGCTGTCCATGCTTTTTGCTGCCAAAAAGAAAGCCACTCAGTCCATTCCTGAAACACAGCATAGAAATAAGTATAGATACAAACAAGAAAGATATTCTGTACTTCACGTTGGAGAACACTCCAAACAGCTATCAGCTCGCCAGCTTGGGCGCTGCCTTCCCCCTCTGTTTCACCGGAGGAAGTGTGGAGGGCTACCTTAATAACTGAGGCAGGTTTGTCTTGGCTGCTACTGAAGCCTTCTTGTATTGCCAGGTTTTTTACAGCTCCTTCAGTTATTGAGAAAGTGTTACAATAATGTTCAATCTGAGCATCCCACTTTCTAACTGAGGCCCTCTGGGCCACCCCGTCAGGTTGGGGGGTCCCGGTAGAAGCTGCCCTAATAACTTTGAAAGGGCAACTCAAAACAATTGGTTGTTGTTGTGTAATTTTCTCCACTTCTATCAGGGCTAAGCTAACCACAAACAGCCCCTTTTCCCAGATAGTGTATCTTTTTTCAGCATCTCTGAAGCCATGGGAGTGAAAACCAACAGGCCTTGTAGGGCCCTCTGGGCCCCGCTGCCAGATGTGAACTGACAGCCCTGAGGAAGCAAAGCCCCATTCCACTTGGAAAGGATCTGTAGGGTGAATAGGGCCTAGGGCTTGGTGAGCTATTGCTTCAAAAATCAGTAATTGTAAGGCTTCTTCTTGAGAAGTATCCCATTTCCATCTCACCCCTTTTCTCAGCAAGTTATAAAGAGGTCTGGCAATTATGGAAAAATCAGGGATGTGTTTTCTCCAGAACACCAATAACCCCAAAGCATGTTGGAGATCTTTCCTAGATTCAGGCATTTTAATCTGATCTAAAAAGGTTAAGGTTTCAGGTGGGATATCCTTCCACCAAATTCCCAAAAACCAGTTTACCTGGTTCTGAGGACAAAGTTGTTTTGGCTCGTTGCCTGGACTTTGAAGGAAAGGTTGCTTTGGCTCACTTCCCAGACTCTGAGGGAGGGGTTGCTTAGGCTCACTGCCCAGACTTTGAGAAAGCAAGGGGGGTCCACTATTTTCTGGGTTTTCACTATGAGGGACCCTAATGTCCCTGCTAGCCAGTGTTTTCTCTGATTTCTCTTGTGGGGTTTTTACAGGTCCACATTTTCTATTGTAATTAATCGGATCTTCTGCAACCTCACAACATGTATAAACTTTGCGATCACTGGCAGGTGAATTCAAGTGTGAACCCAATGGCTGAGAAGGTGTAGAATTTGGGGCATTCCTGGGATCAGTAGATCCAGTTTGATCTGTTGGGTTTTCAAGGAATTTTTCCAGTTTCTCCACGGGACCCACAACTGCTATGGTTTTCTGTAAGACAATTGCTGTGGGTTTGAGTGATTCTGGGGGACCCCGAATTAAAGGGGTCTTCATTTCAGGTTTCACAGGCATTTGCATAGGGGATTCATATTCTGGAATCAACTTCGTTTCATGTATTGTTTGCAGGCAAGCGGCTTTGTGGACGCTTTCTAGAAGTTGATCAGGGGTACTAACAATAGCTAAAGGGTCTCCACTTTCTGGCGGATTGAGTCCCCCAGCTTGGAAAGTTGCATGCTGAGTTAGGGACGAGGTGTTATGTTTGTCTCCTTTTGTTAAGAAAACATCATGTCCCCAGTATCCACTGGCCTCCTGTTCAGTTAAATGAATTTGGTCTCCTCCGGTGAGTGACACTTGGGAGACATATTCTGTTTCAATTAAAGGTGTCATAGGAGGACAGCAGTTTTCCCCACAATTTTTGACTTGCTTTAATTCTTTGTGGGGGTAAAGTGATTCCTTTTCCTTTGTGTCTTGTGGTGGATCGGTGTTCCTTGAGTTTTTAAGACATTTTTCTCTCAAGAGATCTTGTAACAAGAGAGTGTAACTCCTTTCTTCCTCTAATTGTTTCTGCAAAACTTCCACCAAGTTTTGGAGGGAGTCTATTATTGTTTCCTGCTCACTGCACCGCTTAAAGCGGTGATCTATAGCCGATGTAAGGCATGCTCCTAGGACAGAGCAAATTACAGCTTTATCTCGGCCAAGTCTGAATTTTGACCCACGCTGTAAAGAGTAAATTCTATCAATCACATTTTCTAAATTAAACCAGTTGTTTTGTGCCCACTCTTCCCCTCCTGGAGAGGGTCGGGCATTGTGTTTTGCTAACAAAGCATAAAATGCAGCTGTATGTTTTGTTTTAGTGTTTGAGGTCATATTTTCGAAGGGATAGTGAAAACCGCTTTAGGGAGGTAAAACTTAGTTACATCCATAGTCCCGAGAACCAGGCTGTGTCTCCCTTCTCTTCCCTAAAGTGGCGAAGAGACTGAGTCTACTGGAGGCTCTGTTTAGTTACAATCCGTTGCCTCTCCTAACACCCAGTAGACTAACTCCTTACACACCCACCTTAAAAAGAAACACAACACTCCCCCTTTTGCACTAAGAGATTCTTTTGTGAAATTCTGAAGACAGAACCCTCAACAGAGTATAGGGGTGCTTTTCACCTAGGCATGTGCAGTTTGTGGGAAATTCAAGATGCCCCCCTTGCTTTCTAGACACCGCTCACCCTTTCAGAGTGTCGGGCTAGGTGCAGCTGGAGCAAAACGTCCTTCCCCTGTTACAAATTACACAAAACCTTGCAGCCCCTTCTGCCTCAGAATCCTGTCCGTGACGCCAATTGATGTCACGATCCGCTCGTAGGAGCGGGGGTCATGATGGTTCGTTACTTTTAATCTCAGAGTGCAAAAGAAAACAGGGACAAGTATTTTTGCTTCAATCAAAATCAAAAGCACTTTATTGAGTGCCAACAACACGCTTTTGCGATAGAGGAGAGAGAGAGAGAAGAAAGAGAGAAAGAGAAAAGGAGGGGCATAGCTACCACGGCACGACGAAGTCCTCGTTGTCCGGATCCGATGGATTCGTCTCGTCCGTAGGGAGATCTCATAGGGGTACCTTTTGAGAGTCTCTTTATAGTCTTTCTGAAAGCGGGGGGCAGGTAAGCAAGAGATGAGGCAATCCTTCCAGAGACGAGGGGCAAGTAGCCAGCAGGTGGGGAGTAAGGCCCATTGTTTTAGAGTACAGGTGCAGCTGTACCGGACATACAGTTTGGTTCTTTCCATCCCGGTAGTCGGGAGAATGCGGTTCCCACGGGCATGTACCAACACGCCTCTGCAGCACAGCTCAGCAGCACAGCTCTGCAGTACACCTGGGCACCTGGCAGGCACCCCATCAAGATCTGGCTGGACTTCATTGTGCAAAAGTCCTTTTCCCCTCTTAGGGTCTCTGGGTTTTCGGCCTCTGCTTCTGTCGATGGTCGTGAGGCAGATAGGGATTTCCGTCCAGACTCTTACACAGGGCCACTAAGCCTTGGTCCCCCTCCCCGGCCGCGCCTCCTAGGGCCCCGGGTCCTAGGTGTTCTGAACCCCGGTGGGCCTGGGCTTGGTCCCGGGCCTCGGCATAAGCCTCGGCCGGTGGGCCTCTGGGTTCTAGGCTCCGGGGCGTAGAACACGGGTAGGCTTGGGCCTCCTCCCTTCTGGGTTCTAGGTACCTGGAACCGGAAGGGGGGGTGTGGGAACTAGGCTTGGAGAGGGCAAGGCGGGCGGGGGCGGGCGGGGCCGGCGGGAGGTCCCGATGGTAGGGGAGGGGCCTGATGCGACGCCACCCTTCGACGCAGCGTGGGGGGAGGGACGGGCTAGGGGGCAGGGTACCTCATGGGCTGGTTCAGGGGAGGAGTCCAGGGAAGAGGAGGGGTCCCGACTTTTGGCGCACGAACGGGGGGTCCCGGCCGCGTGGTTGCCGCCATTTTGAGACTCGTGGCGGCCGTCCCCTTCCACTCTAGGGTATGGGGGGGGAGCTGTGGGCGCAACGGTGGGCATTGCGAGAAGCTCAAGGGACAGGTCTGATGCGGACGGGCCCTCTCCGCACCGGCTGGGGGGCGCCGGAGACTGCGGAGGGTCGGGAGCGAGGGAAACCCGCCGCGAGTCCCGACGCTCCAGGGAAGAGGGATAAGGAGAGCGGGGTGCCCAGGAAGGTGGGGAAGGGAGAACAGGGGTCCCAACTTTCCCCTTTTCTAAAGCCCTTAACACGTTGCAAATTAAAATTAAAACAGAATAAAAACGCGTCGCCCTGACATTCCCTCCCCTAACTTTTCTCGTTAATTCGTCCCCTACCTGATCCCAAAAACGCAAATCACGAACTAAATCAAATGAAACTGAGGGAAACTGAACAAAAATCCACTTAATAAATTCCCTTAACAACGGCTTATTAAAATCCTTTCCCCCAACAACTAAAATTCCCTTAATTTGGGAATAAATCCCCTTCTGCTGCCGGGAAAGTCTAATTCCCATTTCTGCAGCAGGCTCCTAGCCCAGGAAAAACGACAAAAAGCAGTGGGGTCAGGGAGTAAACTCTTAACACACTTTTCTGTCTCGACGCAGCTGCTTCTTCGTTCACCGGGTCTCTGGCTCCGGCCACCGGGTCTCTGACTCCGGTCTCCCGATCCCTGACCGCCAAAGAAAATCCTGGGACTAGGGTCAGTGCGGTGATCGAGGCTCCCCCTTCACTGCGTCGAGAGGGAGTTCTTCGATCGTCCCTGCCCGACAAGTCCACTAAAACGTGGATCCTGTCAGGCGAGGCGGCCGACGCTTCAACGATGCACTCACAAAGGAGGTCACTAGAATGAGGCAAATGGTCACTTAGAGGCTGACCGAATGCCCCACCGTTGGGCGCCAGCTGTCGCCGTCCGCCTTCTGCCTCGATGGCTTGGAGGTGATCGCTAATCAGAGGCGGATGCGACGAGGGTCCTCAGTGGCCAGCCTCGTCCCCAGTCGCCGGGAGTCCAGTTTCCCTAGCTCCCTGATCGCGCTCCCAGTAGGCAAACTATCCACCGCACTGTGGCTTAAGGGGGTTCTCCCAACCCAGGTAATAGAGACACCGAGACCAGCAGGGTAGCAGCACTCTGTGGCACCGGGGTTGAGAGACCCCGAGCCCCCAGCGACACAGCCGTTTATTGTAAACAATCCACCAATCACCGCGGGGCTCGGGGGAGGAACTAGGGAAGAGCATGGGACAGGGAACCAACCAGGGAGGTAAGAGGGTGGAGAAGGGGTGACAGATAACAGAACGGTACAATGAACAACCGAGTGTAACAGAACTTACTGGAACACAGGAGTAGTGAACTAATGATGGGCAGGTGGTGCTAGCCTATCAGTCTAGAGGGTGTAAACTTATCTGAAGCCCATCCTATTCGGGCTAAACCAAGTCTTGCCCCACCTCAGGGGAATCCTCCTCTTCCCCCCAGGGCTTCCTCACTGGAAAAGTCTCTTGGGCCACCTGCACCACCGCCACGGGGACCCCGTTTTCCTCTAGCTGAGGACCAATGTGCCATTTGCAAGCAGACGGGGCACTGGAAAAATGAGTGTCCAGCATGAACGAAAAAGACACCCCCAGCTCCGGAACTAGCTGTGGATGATGACTGACGGCGACCGAAGGCATCTCTCCCAGTGGAGCCTTTGGTTATAGTTAAGCTGGGAAATGAGGATGTTGAATTTCTGGTTGACACAGGGGCAGCCTGTCGACTGGTTTTTGCAGTGTTCTATGTTTTACTTCGGTGGTAGAATTTCCCATGCATTTTCTATAAACATAGTCCATGTTTTCTTAACCGGCCTAGATTTTTTTGAACTTCTAGATTATTTTCATTCCTTTCTCCTAAGGTGGAGAAAGATGATAGCCTGTGTCATTTTCCTGTGGAATTGTAGAGGTGGTAACCTCATTGACCAATCCACAATTGTCTTAAGAAAAAAATAAAAATAAGTAAATAAAGAAAAGCAGGTGCTCTTTTCCTGAGCCTGCCTGAGTGGTCCTGACTTGCTACTAAATCTGCGTGTTTCTTTCATGTCCAACAGTGCGACAGGCGACCTATTCTGTATTAAATACTTTAAAAGGCAAACTGAGCCAAGAGACTGTGGATGTGGTAGGAGCCACCAGGGTAAGTGAAACAAGGCCTTTTATCCAACCATTAAAATTCAAACTGGGAAAACACTGGGTGACCCGTCAGTTCCTGTATATGCCAAATTCACCAATGCCATTATTGGGCAGAGATTTATTGGAGAAATTAGAGGCAGAAATTAAATTCTCCAAAGACGGAGGGGTGAAAGTAATAATTCCTGAATCTAAATTTGTAGAAGCAGCAGCTATTCTGATACAGGAATGCCATGGAGGAATTCCCAAAGAAACTGAAGATGCTGTCAGTTCTATAATATGGGCCTGTAATTAATGAATAAATGAGAAATGTTGGCTTTTCATAATTTGTAGTGTCATGATAAAATATAGTTTAGTAGAAACTAGACTATAGTGAAATTATAACCTCAAGATAATTGTGACATATTGAAAATTGTAATCAAAAATATACAGCTATAAACGTCAGTCGAGTTGAAGAATTCCAGAGCAAGGATTTCAGAAGAGACATGAGAAGAGAAGAGAAGAGAAGAGAAGAGAAGAGAAGAGAAGAGAAGAGAAGAGAAGAGACCCTCGCCCCAATTCACAGCTATCTGCCTGAAATTCATCAGGCTTGGGAAGGCGCCAAGCTGGTGGGAAGGGGGTGTAGAGGCCAAGGAAAGAGGGGTGTGAAGTGTAAATTTAATTCTGAACTTAATGAATATGTAACAGTTAAAGAAAGTATTTAATCCATTTGTGAAATGAACAAAAACGGTGCTATGCACCCCAGCACTGTTTTTGATTTGTTCTCCTAATAAATGGTCCAAATTATTTTACTAAAATTTTTGTTCGTGTAGTGGTTTTAGTTCGCCTATTCAGGTTTGTGGCTAAATGCTAGCACACTTACTTAAATTTACTTGATTGCTTGTTGTGAGATAAGGATTAGGAGTAGGCAAAGCAGGCTCAAACTTTATAAAGTACAAAGAAGTTTTATTAATATATCTAAGACAAAGGGAAAAAGAAAAAAAAATTCAAGAAAAAACCAGAACAAACTCCCC